>CAUYON010119850.1:0-19254 GCA_963573935.1 Arctocebus calabarensis
TATTATAGATACATAGAAGGGTTGAAAAAAAATCATTGTTTAATGAAGTTCTCCTTAACTTAAGGCAAAGGTGATATGAATTTACTGGGTACTTAGAAACCAATAAGCAGGCTCGGCACCTGTGGCTCAGCGGGCTAAGGCGCCAGCCATGTACACCTGAGCTGGTGGGTTCAAATCCAGCCCGGGCTCGCCAAACGACAATGACGGCTGCAACCAAAAAATATCTGGGTGTTGTGGCGGGCACCTGTAGTCCCAGCTACTTGGGAGGCAGAGGCAAGAGACTTGCTTGAGCCAGGAATTTTGGAGGTTGCTGTAAGCTGTGATGCCACAGCACTCTATCCAGGGTGACAGCTTGAAGCTCTGGCTCAAAAAAAAAAAAGGAAACCAATAAGCAACACTGCCCAGGAGACATGGACAACTAAAACATGAGGCAGAGTGAGAAAAGTCGGGTTTTGGGGAGAGAGGGAGAAAGCTCCCTGGGGTCTGTAACTACCTGTTAGTCCCCCTTAAAGTCTTCTTCCTTAGCGCCTAATCCCTCTGAGGTGCTCCATAACTGCTTTGACCAATAAATACATTGACCAAATTAGTCTGGAAAAGATAAGTGAGAGATGGTTGGGAAGGAATGAGGAACAAGGATACCCGCCAACATGAAAATGGGTAACATTTGGTAAGATGCTTACTATGGGGGAGGAGGATTTTTTCTGCAAAGGACATTTTTATTTTGTGAAAATTCCAAGGAAGTTGGAGAAAATTTTAAACATTTTAGCTCTAGAAACAATATAAAGAAAAGAAACCCTTCTATCAGTTTTAAGAATAAAACCAGTTAACATTTGGAAAGTAGTTAGAATTTGAGATGAGGACGTGAAGAAAGAATTGGATATCACGGATTGTTTTTCTCTGGGGTTATCGGGCTTGGAGGTGAAATGAAGTTATTCCTGTGCTCTACTGAGTTTTAGATGGTGTAAAACTAGTTTGCGCTGTACACTGTTATTAATGGCCTATGGAGAAAGGCAAATACTTCATGCAGCTGATCTAAAGGGATTAACTGAGCTGATAAAAGCTCTTTGTCTATAGAGGACCCTTACTCTTTATTGGATGTCTGCTGACCTACTGTGTGCAAGAAATTTGTGGTGGACATTGAAGGAAATGGAAAGAATTAATTATAAGACAAAATCTTGGGTGTTAAGAAGCAGGTAGTTAAGTTAGAGAAGGATAAATCTCTTCTGTATACATGATACAATTTGTAACATATAATTCTGCTAGGACATTTAGTGTATGCTGGTATTACAGAGCTTAAAGTAATGGGAGAGTTGTTGAGACACTGTAATTAGGGCAGGTTTTTAGGGAAGGTGAAGCTTGGGCTAAACCCTTAGTTTGGACAGGTAAGAGGAAGAAGAGCAATTGATTGGAAGATAGAATGAGGTATATCTGTAGAAGTGAACGTGGTATTGGGGAGGAGGAACTGTGGAATAGCACAGCAGTCCAGGTAATGTGAGAGAGAGCTTAGCTTATTCTTCCTATGGAGACCAGCTCTGCTGTCCCGTCTCCTTGGCCTCCTCAGCCTGCAGCCTGACAGCATCTCAGCCTAGAGCTCAGTCTTATCTGGATTACTGCAATGTTCTCCTGACAGGTCTCTCTACTTCCAGTCTTAATCCTTCTAATCTCTCCTCTACAGTACCTCCAGAGTTATCTTTCTAAAATCCAAATTTGCTTATGTCTGAAATCTGCTTAAACTCATTTAGTGACTGCTTATAACATTTGGGAGAAAATTTAGATGCTGAGTTTGGCCTACGGAGTTTATCCTGGCCACCCTCTGACTTTAGCCTCACTATTTTCTACATGTTTGGCTTTAAAAAATGCCCTAGTTTTCTAAAAGTCTTAGGAGCTTTCAAATCTGTACTGATAGATGTGTTTCTTCTGCATTCTAATTCCTTTTTAAAAAAATTTTACTTAATCTCTATTTCTTAATTTAAACTCATCTAAAGTTCACTTCCTCCTAGACACTTGACCCGAGAAGCCTCAATCTGGACACCCTTTTTGATGTCTCTATTCCATGCATTGTTGAATTACTCACCCTCATAGACTGTTGCGAACACAGTATCAGATATTCCGGGGGAGCCCCAAATCTGTGTGATGAAAGAATAAGTGTGTGGGAGACCTCATGACTAATGACGAGAGCAGAGGGTGCATTTGGGGAGTGGTAGAAAATTCGCTTCTGTTCGTCCCATAGTGGTAGAGGATCTGGGCTTTGGACCAGTTTGCCTGGGCACAAATCCCAGTTATTCCCTTTTTAACTGGGAAACTGTCAAAGATAAACAAAGTCAGACATGAGTTAAAATGGTAAGGACTGATTTTTATATCAGTAGTAACTTTTGCACTAGGGAGGAGACTCCAGCATGAACTACATTCATCTTTGATTTGAACAGAGGTGACAGCACTTGAAGGGGAGAATGAAGGAGTAAGAGAAAGGTGAACAGAGGCTCAGGAGAGTGAGAGAAGGGAACAGTTGCAAAGAGCCTGTCAGTGTACATGAGATTAGGTCAGCTGTGTGTGTCAACTGGCGATTGTCAAAGTTAGGATTGTATTCTGCTCCCAAGACTGTGACACAGGGCTCCCGACCTCAGGTGTTTGTTGAAATAAACAGTAAATTTTTTTGATGGCCTGGAATTTTCTCAAACAGCCACTTAAGGGACCTAGGGTAATCTTAGGGATACAGGCTTGAGCTGTTAGAAACTATGTTCGCATTTGTTTAAGCCTTGGCAGGCCAAGATTGAGGCCTAGTTAAGACCAAGCTCAGAGTAGCTGGCTAGAGTTAGATCAAGGAGAGAATGCTTGTAAAATAGTAGGAAAAGCACTTGACTCTGTCTGCCTTAGTTTCTTTATCTATAAAATGGGTATAATAATAATTATTAAGGAGTTTTGTGGACTTGAAATGCATTTCATTTATGTAAACTGCTTTGAAGAGTTCCTAGCACTCCAAATGTGTGCAGTTATTTTTATTACTATATCTGGGCCATACACTGTGCTGCAGTTTTGAAAGTTGCTTTCATAATATAGTCGGTCCTCATTATTTGTGGACTCTGTTTTTGCAACCTCATTTACTTATTAAAATGATTTGTAACCTGTAAATCACATCCATGTGGGGCTTTCCTGGTCACTTGCACATTTGCACAGAATGGTAAGAAATCTGAGTCACTCCCTGAGCCATGTCCCTACGTGAGGTTGGACAGGACAAAGCTCAGCCTCCTTTCTTAAGCTCTCGTGCTATAAACAAATGTCCTTTTTGTGGATCTATTTTGTGCTATGTTTTTTCACATATTTTCGTGTTTTCTCTTGGTGATTCCACTGTTCTAAATGACCACTGAGCAGAGGTTCTCGTGCTGTGTGGTTTCCTAACTATGAGATACCTGCAATGCATCTCCTGCGGGAAACACACATCAGATCAGCTTCTCTCAGCCACGAGTGACAGTACTGTTGGCGAGCTCTTCACCATCAGTCTGTTAACGCTATATACTAAATAAGGTGTCTTTTAACAGGAACATAGATGTGACCATGGTCTAGCACCATTCTAACCGTGTGTCTTTTTCTAGAAGTAATGGTTTGATATTCACTAAAGCAAGTGTTCACACTGACTTTCTAGAACAAAACTATTGTGGATAATAGGAATTGGTTCCATCTTATTTAATCTTGTAGCACTCCTTTGCAGAAGGGAAGGTTAGGTAATATATCTCCCTTTTCCAGGCCATAAAAGATTCAAGTGGAGACATTTAAAATTAAAATGTCTTATGCTCAGCAGTTAGGAGCCATGAGTCTTTGAGCAGAGAAGTGCCATGAGGAGATAATGTTTAGGGAATCATTACCTGAATTTGAGCTTTCCCTGGCATGCCCCGGGGAGGGTTGAAGGACTAAAGTTTAAGTTGATTGCCAATGGCCAATGATTTAACCAACCATGCCTACATAATGCAGACTCCATAAAAACTCGACAGGATAGGGTTCAGAGAGCTGTCAGACAGCCAAACATGTGGAGGTTGGGGGGTAGCGCACCTTCCCCCCTCAAGTGCAGGGAAGTTCTGTGCCCCTTCCTCCCATACCTTGCAATGTCTAACTCTTTATTTGTAGTCTTTGTGATGTCCTTTACCCATAAACGTGTTTCCCTATGAATTCTATGAGCTGCTCTTACAAATTAATGGTATTCAGGAAGGGAATGGTGGAAACCCCATTTTTTTGACAGTTGTCAGAAGTTTTAGAGGCCTGGATTTGGAACTAATATATGAAGCAAAAATAGTCTTGGGGGCAGGACCATTAACCTGTAGGACCTGATGCTCTATCCAGGTAGATAGTGTCAAAATTGATTTGAATTAGGGGATATCCAGCTAGTGGCTGCTGTGGCATTAGGTGATTGGTTGCTAGTAGGAAGAAATCCCCACATAGTTTGGTGACTGGAGTCACAGAAGTCTTCGCTATTGATTGTTGAATGAAAGAGTAGAAAAGTACTTTGGTTTGGTTTTTCCTTAAACCCTCTGATGTATTTTATTTATTTTATTTATTTTTGAGACACAGACTCCAGCTGTCACCCTGGGTAGAGTGCTGTGGCATCATAGTTCACAGCAACCTCCAACTCAGGCTCAAGTGATCCTCTGCCTCAGTTTTTCTACTTTTTAGTAGAGATGGGGTCTTGCTTTTGCTCAGGCTGGTCTTGAGCCTGTGAGCTCAAGCAATCCACCTGCCTCGGCCTCCCAGAGTGCTGGGATCACAGGTGTGAGCAACCGCCCCCAATCCTCTGATGCATTTTAAAACTAAGACAAAGATAAGGCAATCAAATAGCAGTGCTAGCTAAGTAGTCATAGTATGGAAGGGAAGCATTGAAAAGAGAGAAAAACTTGCAATTATCAGTATAGAAATGAGAGACTGAAATGTAAAAATTGATGAGCCCTCCTAGTACATAGACGATTCTGGGCCTGCGACAAAGTCTCCACTCCCTCTAAAAGAATCCATGGGAGGGAACAGAGAAAAAGAAATAGAGAGAAAATGTAAAAAATGACAGAAGCCAAGAGAAGAGAGGGTTTTAAGAAGGAAGGGAAGTGGCTGGGTCTGTAATCCCAGCACTCTGATAGGTTGAGGTGGGAGGATCCCTTGACCAGCCTGAGTAAGAGTGAGTTGAGATCTTGTCTCTACTAAAAATAGAAAAACTTAGCTGGATATTGTAGTCCAAGCTACTTGGGAGGCTAAGGCAGGAGGGTCACTTGAACTCAGAAATTTGAGTTTACTGCGAGCTAGGCTCAGAGCCTGGACAATAAGTAACTTTGTCTCAAAAAAAAAAAAAAAAAAGAAGTAAGGGGAGTGGTTAATAGTATTAGATTCTTTGTAAAGGCCAGGGGTAATGCTATAGTATTTGGCAATAGGAGAGCATCCATAGTACTAACAAAAGTAATTTTATAAGAACAGCAGGGTCAAAAGGCCACGCTACCATTTGGGTTAATATTCATTATCCACTCCATTTGATTTTCTTCAAGATTTCTTCTTTAGAAAGATTTCTTTTCTTTTCTTGGTTCTTACTTTTCCTTTTCTTTTTATGACATTTGAGAATAGTTGGGTGTTAATTCAAGGAAGGTTGTTAGGAAGTGAAAAACTGGATTTGTACTTTACATCCCCAGATCATTAGAGTAAAGTAAAACTAAAATAGCGTTTTTCTGCCTTGCACTATTTGAGACAATAAGGGATTAAGGGATAGATTGCTTTATAGTATGGCCTAGAACTCTAGCTCAGGTAACTGGAGAGAAAATTCCAAAGACAAGAGAAAGAACAAAAATGGCAGGTTCCCTTGGCTGTTCATTCCCCCCCCCTTTTTTTTTATTCCTTTTCCCAAATGTTTATTATTTTCTTTGTGATTATTCACTGAAGATGATTACTTTAGCCTTCCCATCAACATAGCAGCTACTATGTTAAAGAGATGATAAAAGCAATATAGCCAATTTGTGATTTCACATAGCTCCTTCATCAATGAGGGCATTGGAAGAGATTTGTTCTATTCATTCCAAGTCCAAATATTGAAATTTCTGTAAGTCATTATCTGTTTCATTATTGAAGAAGATCTTATAGAAGATCTGGCATGCCATTGGTTTGTCCCAAAACTTTAGAATATTTGAGAATTTAGAACATGACAAGCAGAGAATCTGTAAGCTTTTGTGAAGCATAGGATTCCTACTTTACATATGTCTAGGGATGTTCAAAGTTGTTAGTAATGTCGCCTTACAATGTAGCAGAACTTGAAACTCTGTGTATACTAGAAAATGAATTACATATCTCTTATTAAAATTTACAAATAAGTTATTACAGTGTTAACATACTTAAGCAGTTTTTTATATGCTAGGCCATGAAAGTATTCGCTTACATAATAAAAGTTTCAAAGATGAGCAAATTAACTTTTCAGCAAAAGCTTTACTTGAGTGTATCTTGGCTTCCTTTTTGACAGTCATAACCTTAATGTTACAGTCATGTTTTCTTTTTCTGGGAATCAGATAATCTTGTATTTGGAAAAATATTTGGGGTGAACATTTCATTTTTTAATGGAAACTTGTAGTTTGTGATATGCAAATGTTCAAACAATTTATAAGAACTAACCATCACCACCCACATATAAGATTATAGAGGAATGAAAGAATTTTGGCTGCCTTATTATTTATAATTGTTGAGCCAAAGTAGATGGCAGCCTCTATCACTTATAATGACTTAGGGGCATTTTGAAACAATATTTTAAATGCACGATACATCAATATTTTGATACATGAAGGATATATATTACTTATTGTCTAACTATAAATAGATCTAGTGTCTCCATTTATAAGGATGCACCCATTATATAGGTTCTGTACACAAATGTCAAGATCAATGTTTTCTTTTTCTCCTTTTAAAAGTATTCATCTAAGTTTTTAATGCAAAAAACCCTATTGGCATTGGGTAAACTGTTGCACAATTACTAGAAATGCTGAGAGTCTTTTGGAAAAGTGTAGAGGTCTAAAGATAATGAAAAGTGCATTTCTCCATTGTCAAGTCCTTTGAGAATCTGATGGGCCTCCCTCTAGCTGTACCCTGAAGAGATGGAAGATTAAGTTCCAGGCACTGGACACAGGGGAACAGACTCCTAACTTGAGGGCTTTCTGTGGACAACAGAGCGCCTGGCAGTCTCCTAGAGATTAAATCTGGATTTTGTCAGTGGGTGGGCCCTGCAGTTCTTCACTACTCAGCCTGGGTCCTGAGAGTAGGATGTTTGCTTAAATGGCTGGAGAATATACTACCTTTTTTTTTTCCTCTTGATAATGGCTAATATTTATGACGCATTTTTTTTCAAATCCCTGAACTAAAAAGAATATAACCCTTATTAGGAATCAGCCCTACTGACAAGCAGTGTGGCTTTCTCTAGAGAGCTCTACAGAAAATGTCTCAGCTGACTTTATGAATTGGTACTCACTGCGAGCCAGCTGGCCCTTGACTGATAGCCCTGGATAAGGAAGGCTAGATAAGATTCTTTGAAGACTCTTAGCTAAATTCAGAACCCGAAATCCTACTTTCATTTGGCTACTCAGTAATAGTGGATGGCCGGCCTTATTTTATAGACCAGTCAGTAAAGGTTTGAGATGAGCTTAATTGCTCTGCTTCCCTGGAATGGAAAAAGATGATTGTAACATTGATTCCGGGCCAGGATTTTATGGTGCAGGTAAAAATAGGCCATAGGAGTAATGAAGATTCTAGCAATTGGTTTTTTGTTCTCTCTGTAGTGGGCGTGTAATGTAAGAAGCAGATAGTCTCTCACCCCTTTCTTCTATGTTCCCTATAAAAGTGATCTGTATAAAAGAGTTCCTTCCATAAAAATTTCAGACTTTTGTCTTTGCAGTCTGTTTTATTATCATCTTCATGAATTCTTTGACTCTACCACTTTCCTGGCATCCAAGGCTAGCATTGCTGTATTTATTAAAATATTCAGCTCTGGAATTTTGTGCTCTTATCACTATTTTCTCTGCCATTTCTTACTTCTAGCTCTTATTGTATCTGACATTTGAAAACCTTTGAAACTTTTGAATGATGTCCCTTCCTTGTTTTTTCAACTTTTTATTATCTACATGCTCCCAATTATCACCGTTTTCAAAAATAAATAAAATATACAACAAATACACACTGAGAAATTGATGGCTTATAAAATCAGATCCAACCCCAAATCCCTCCCTTCTGAACGCACCATTCTTTTGTTTAGGCAGGATCAGTTTATTAATGATTTTTGGACATTTTAGACCACACGACTCTATTACAAGGTGAAATTGTTACTCTTGCAGAAGTTGAAGGATTTCTTCAAGTCAGGGAAGGGGATGGTGGAAAACTTGCTTCACATAAATAGTAATTGATTACAACAAAAGACCATCTTTTCATACAAGATGCCGTGATGTTACATATCATGGCACCGGGTACTTTTGTTAGAAAATTAACAATGAATGTAATTTCAATTCTAAGAATTTGTGCATGCTTGCCATATCTGTTAAATTTTTTTTTTAAGGAATTTTTTTTTTCTTGTAATTTATTCTGAAATACTAGTGTCTGGTTTATGTCAGGGTTTTTGCAGGAATCAGAAACTATGCTAGATGTATTAAACAACAGGGTTAAATCATGATACAAAAAATTAGGCATTTTTAAGGAAAGTTTAAAGTTTACAGGATCTGTTTTTAAGCTAAAGTTTTGCAAAGGAGTCATATACAACTGATTTACCAGGAGAGGTTAAAACTTTTGAGGCCACCCTTGGAAATGGAGTGTGGCTATTGGAATGTTGCTCTAATATTTTCAAAAAATATTTTTAAATTTTGATAGATTTAGGAGTGCAAGGAGGTTTGTTTTTGCATAGGTGAATTGTATTGAAGTGATGCCTGGATTTTTAGTGTGCCCATCACCTGAATAGTGTACATTGTACCAAATAGGTAGTTGTTTTTTCTATCACCCCCTTCACAGCATCCGCCTTGTAAGTTTCCAATGTCCTTTGTACCCCTGTGTATACCTCTGTTTACCTGTAGTTAGCTCCTACTTATGAGTAAAAACATGTGTTTAGTTTTCCATTTCTACATTGCTTCACTTAGGATAACCATCTCTAATTCCATCCAAGTTGCTGCAAAAGACATTATTTCATCCTTTTAGTGGCTCAGTAGTGTTCCATGGTATATATGTTCTTTATCCACTCATTGGTTGCTGGACCAATGATTGATTCTGTATCTTTTCAATTATGAACTATGTTGCCATAAACACATAAAGGCAGATGTCTTTTTGATATAATTCTTTTCCTTTGAGTGCATACCCAGTAGTAGGATTGCTGGATTGAATGGTAGATCTATGTTTAGTTCTTTGAGAAATTTCCATACTGTCTTCCATAAAGGTTGTACTAATTTACATTTTCACCACCATTGTAAAAATGTTCCCTTTTCACTACATCTGTACCATCTATTGTTTTTTGGCTTTTTAATAATGGCCACCTATGACTGGGGTAAGGTGGTGTCTCATTTTGGTTTTAATTTGCGTTTCCCTGATGATTAGTGATGTTTCAGAACCTCTAAGTTTTCATGTCTTAATTGGTAGCAGAAGAGTCAAGACACACAGTAATATGGTTATCAAACCTCATTCCACTTACTAAATCTTACATGTGGCTATATCTAATTGGATAGACCTAGCTGCAATGGTGTCTATAAACATAGTTTTCCTTTCTACTTGTATAAATAGGAGCAGGGGTGGGCGGAGGTTAGAAGTGCCAATCCAAAATAACTAACAAAAAATTCTTAAGTGGATTCCACTTGGATCTTTTTCTGGTACCAATTGTTGTGTGTAAGAGGGTCTCCTTTTACCTTTGTCTTCCTGGCCGTGTAAATTAGGAAGGTTTAAAACATCCCAGGTATCTTCACAGTTACTAGTATATGTACTATGACGTCTGTTATCACTAACTTTGGGTGCTGTGTTTGACTAGCTGATCTATAAATATGGGGCTGTAAATCCATGTAGGAAGAGGTGTAACAGTTGCTACTATGCTAGGCCATATGACTTAAAATCACTTTCTCTGTGTATGTGTGTTTTGCTAAGTGTCCTTTCATTTTTATGCTGTTTTCATTATATTCAATTCTATGTGGCAAAGGAACTGGCCTAGGTAATAACATTTACAAACTAAGTTTTGAAAAACTCTTCCAGAATCTACTTCTTACATGCTGTTCATCAGCTAACCTTTTAATATGATCATCAGTGGAAAAATCAAAACCCTAATTAGATATTAGATAGGATAATGTAAAAAAATACTTATTAATGAATCAACATCATTTTTAAGAGTATGTTGGAAAAACAAAAATCTATATATTTTACTAACCTACTATAACGTAAGTATCGAAAAATTTGTACTTTCATTAGGATAAATTAGGGTGCTGGTTTTTAGCATTTGTTTTTTTCTTGTACTTACTAGCATCATAATTGGAGAGTGATATGAAGTAGAATGGCCGAAAAGCATATTAAAATTGTTTATTATTATTTTTTCACCATGGACTACTTAGATATATATATGACATGATTTTCTAAATTGTGTGATTATAATGCTTTAGTCTCTTGTGTAGCTATTGATGGAAAATAATGGTTTAAGTGGTGTGTGTGTGTGTGTATATGAATACCTATGCTTATATATAAAGTACCTCTCAAAAGTTGACTTTTCCTCTTTCATTTTTACATGGATGGAGCTGGAACATGTTCTCCTTAGCAAAGTATCTCTAGAATGGAAGAAAAAGTATCCAATGTATACACCCCTAATATGAGACAAATTCTTTATCGTTCAAGTGAAAGCTACAACCCATTTATTGCACAGGAAGACGAGGAAAGGTGAGAGGGAGGGAAGGGGAGGGAGAGGGTGGGGGGAGATAGGACAAAGGGTGAGATCACATGTGTGGTACATATTTGAAGGGTCAGGAGAAAACTTCTAAATATGGATCAAAACTGTTTTCACATAGTAAATGAGAAAATCTCATGAATGATATGTCAATCAGGTTGATAAAAATATCTCAGATTGTATGTGAAGCCCGCACACTGTACCCCATGATTGAACTAATGTACACAGCTATGAGTCAATAAAAAAAAAAAAGAAAAAGAAAAAAATGTTTAACATTTATCAAATACTTAATAAAATGTCTGGCATTATTATTATTACTATGGGATTAGAGTTTGAAAGATTCTTAAGTTAATAGGATATGAGTTGGGCAAAATAAAAGATGAAGTTGGAGTCAGGAAACTCCTGTTAGGAAGCTAATACATTTTCCCTGCTGGGCTGGTCACTTTTTCTTTTTATCTACAAACCAGGAATCAGCCCAGGAAACTGGGATAATATTGACCAAGAGAACACACGAGAGACAAGAGAAACACCTGGCTTGCACAGAGCAATTGGTGGTAGAGCTCAAGGACATCATCAGGCTGAAGGACATTCAGCTACAGCAAAAAGATCAAGCCTACCAGGTACTATTGTTTCTCTCCTTGCAGAACATTTAGTAAAGCACAGATACCTGTTCATTTACATTTTTCTCTTCATGTAGATTATTAGCAAATTTGGTCCCAGTTTCCCTAATAAAGTAACATGATGTCGACTGAATATAACTCTGGTTATATGCTGAGTAAATGATGAATAAAAATGTTTCTATTTGACCATCCACTGCAGAATGAAAAAAAAAGCTTGTAATAAAATAATAAAAAACAAAAGACTGAATGCAAAGGCTGAAATCACTGTGTTTAACAAACAGATAAAAAGAACTGAAGGCACAACATCAGCCGGGGGAGCCACTCTCCCAGGTATTGTGACTGGGTGGAATGTACATTTTCTGATTCAGAAATGCCTCCCAACATAGCAGAATAGTAAAGCAGATCTCCACTAATCACAGACTTCTGAGATGGTAAATCACACTGCACTAAATGCTGTCCTTTCCTACTGAGTTTGTGGTCCAGCTGGACTATAGGCTGCACACAGGGAGAAGAGAAATGCTTCAGAAACATGGACATGGAACATCTCACTGTGAACCAGACTTGAAGAGAAATTAAAAAAAAAAATTACAAGAGGAAATCAGTACTGACAGGAGATATTTCATATCTTTTGGAAGCATTTCACCATTGGTTAGAAGATTAGGTTTCCTCTAAGTTTTATTCCAGCTCTGAAATGCCTCATTTCTATTATTTTATACAGAAGATTCTGTGTTATCTATGGCCACATAGTGGCATATTGAAGCTTCATGCATTCTTGTGTGCATGACTTAGATTACCGTGGACTCCCTGGAGGGAGGTTTTCTAGTTTACAACTGCTACCAAAATAATAGTATGAGATGGAGACACAGAGGGTACTAAGGGCAGCACTGTCCTTGGCAGAACAGAGCATTGACCCCATACTCATTTTCATCATCTTTCCTCTGTGGTTATAGTCCAGATAGTCATGTTCTGCCAGCTACTTAGAGAAGTGAAGACTTCATTCTTATGGAGAGTTTGGCACATGGAGGCAGGAATATTTCATGTGTACATTATTGTTACAGAATGAGCCCAGATTTCACCCTACAAAAAGACCTTTTTATTTTCTCAATTTTCCTCTGTTTTACCTTTTGACCCACTAGTATCCTTATTCTCAATTTGCTTTGCTCTTATGAAGTAGGTTTTTATAATTTATCTAGGCCCAACCCTTGGGGTCACTGGGTAGCTTTCCAGTACCCAGGATAGTTATGTTTTGCTTTGTTTTCTTTTGGTTTTTGTTGTGTGTTTTTTTTTAAGTATTTATGTTGAGAGAGACACTTCTTTTTCTGAATTGATAACTTTATTTAACTTTTTAAAACATATTTCATGTTTTTATTTTTTATTAAGTCAAACTGTGTACATTAATGCATTTACACAGTAAATGCAATTACTGCGGGGGTACAATGTGCTGATTTGATACACAATTTGGAAAGCTAACATCAAACTTGTTAACATAACCATCACCTTACTTACTTATTTGTTGTAGTAAGACATTTATACTCTGCTCTTAATAGTTTTGAAAATGTACCATTGCATTATGCACATTAGGTGAAGTCCCACCAAATACTCTCCTACCTCCTGGCCTCCCCCCTCTCCTCCTCTTCCTTCCTTCTTTCTGGACTTATGTTTTGTTTCACCATTAGTATGAATGTGTAGGTGATTATATCTTGGATTCATAATAGTCTTGAGTATATTGGCTATTTTTTCTTCCATTCTTGAGATACTTTACAGAATATGTTCTAGCTCCATACAGGTAAACATAAGAGATGCAAAGTCTCCCTCTTCTTATGGCTGAATAATACTCGATACTATACATATACCACAATTTGTTAATCCATTCATAGTTCAGTAGGCATTTGGGATGCTTCCAGGACTTGGCAGTTATGAATTGGGCTGCAATAAACATTCTGGTGCAAACGTCTTTGTTGTAAAATAATGTTTGATCATCTGGGTAGATATCTAGTAGAGGAATTGCAGGTTAAAATGGTAGGTCTACTTTTAGTACTCTGAGTATTCTCCAAACTTCTTTCCAAAAGGGACATATTCACTTGCATTCCCACCAGCAGTGTACAAGTGTTCCCCTCTCTCCACATCCATGCCAACATCTGTAGTTTTGGGATTTGATGATGTGGGCTAATCTTCCTGGAGTTAGATGATATCTCAAAGTGGTTTTGATTTGCATTTCTCTGATGATTAAACATAATGAGCATTTTTTCATGTGTTTGTAGGCCATGAACCTGTCTTCTTCAGAGAAGCTGCTGTTCGAGGCTCTTGCCCACAAAGAAATGGGGTTATGTGTTTCCTTTCTTGATTAGTTTGAGTTCTCTTTGGATTCTAGTTATTAGACCTCTGTTGGAAATATAACCTGCAAATATCTTGTTCCATTCTGAAGGAGCCAGTCTGCTTGCTTTACTTACTATGCTCTTGGCTGTGCAGAAGGTTTTTAGATTGATCAGATCCCAGTAATATATTTTTGGTCCTGCTTCAATTGCCAGGGCTGAGCAGGGGGAAAACTCATAAAAAATTCTCCCAGGTCAATTTCTTTAAGTGTTTACCCTACATTCTCTTCTAGTATTTTTATACTTTCATGTCTTAAGTTTAAATCTTTTATTCTGTGAGAATCAATTGTTGTTGATTGTGAAAGGTGGGGGTCCAATTTGAGTCTTCTACGGGTCTCCAGTCAGTTCACCCAGCACCATTTGTTAAATAAGGAATCTTTCCCTCAATGAATGCTTTTGATTAGCTTATCAAAGATCCAATAACAATAAGTGGCTGGGTTCATGTCTTGGTTCTCTATTCTCTTCTGTAAATCTCTCTCTTTTTATGCCAGTACCCTGCTTTATTCATCACTACAGATTGATAGTATATCCTGAAATCTGGTAATGTGATACCTCCATATTTGATTTTATTTCTGAGCAATGTAGTGGCTATTTGAGGTTTTTTCTGATTCCATATAAAAGAAAGTATTATTGTTTCAAGATCTTTAGAGTATGACAATGGTACCTTAATAGGGATTGCCTTAAATGTATAGATTGCTTTAGGGAGTACAGACATTTTAACAGTTGATTCTTCCCAGCCATGAACATGATATGTTTTCCCACTTGTTAACATCTTCTGCTATTTCTTTTCTCAGAGTTTCCTAATTCTCTTTATAAAGATCTTTCATGTCGTTCTTTAGGTAAATTGTCAGATATTTCAACTTCTTTGGCACTACTGTAAAAGGAATTAGGGTCCTTGACTATATTTTCAGCTTGACTATTGTTGGTATATATAAAAGCTATTGATTTGTAAGTATTGATTCGTATCCTGAGACACTGCTGTATTCCTTGATCACTTCTAAGAGTATTGTAGATGAGTCCCTGGGGCATTCCAGGTATAAGATCATATTATCTGGGAAGAGTGAGAGTTTGATCTCCTCTGACCCCATTTGGATACCCTTGATTGCCTTCTTTTGCCTGTTTGTGATGGCTAAGACTTTCATTACTATGTTGAATAGCAGTGGAGACAATGGGCATCCTTGTCTAGTTCTAAATCCAAGCGGAAATGATTTCAATTTTACTCCCTTCAATATGCTATTGGCTGTGGGTTTACTATAGATGGCCTCTATCAGTTTAAAAAAAGATCCATCTAAGCCTCCTTTCTTAAGTGTTCTGATCTTGAAAGGATGCTGGATATTATCAAAAGCTTTTTATGCATCAATTGAGAGGATCATATAGTCTTTGTTTTTTATTTTATTTATGTCATGTATTATATTTACAGATTTAAGTATATTGAACCAAACTTGTCACCCTAGGATAACACCACCTTAATGTTCAAGGCAACAAGACTGTGTGGTGTTTTAACCAAAATTTGGTCCTACATGGTACTGATTGGTTTTGCCCTCAGAAAAGAAGCCATCAAAGTGGGAAACTCAGTGCCATGTTTCCCTAGCATTTTTCTGTTTTAGTTACACTCCAGTCTTTTCAGATGGTTTTTCCATGTCTTATCCACAGTTAACAGCTCTTATCTGTGGGAGGAGGGTTCTAATGGGAGCTGCTTGGACATAGTGTAACTGGAAACCCCTAGGATTCTTTACTTGTGCTTAGGTCAGGAGGTTTTTCTTGATTCCATCAGTTTAATAAAAGTATAATTAAATGGTTATAAAGGGTATATTACAAGAAAAGATCTAATATATATTAATTGTAATTCTTGTAAAGAAATGACTATCTCTTGCATTTTCTGTATGAATAGAATTCTACAGAGGAAGAGATGAAAGTAAGAATTCAACTCCAGGAGAAGAAGGAATTACACACATTTGGAAGCCCAGATTATGCAGGCACAGGCAGCGCAGGCTGCCCAGGGAGGGGTGTGTTGTTACTTCATCATTATTAGGTGAACAAATCACTAAAGCATAATGCATTATTATAGTTCAAACATATTTTTCTAGATGTCCAGTGAGTACTTATTGATTCATAAGTGTCCTTCTAACTCTTTTCCTGCCTCCCTTCCTTTCTTCCTTCCTAACTTTTTTCTTTCTCCGCCCCTTCTCACTTTTTCTTTCCTTCTTCACTCCTTCCATCTTTCCTTTCCTTCCGTCCTGTCTAATAATTTTATTACCAGATGCACTGATAGTTGAAATTTGGGGTTGATATTTGTTGGTACTCCACCATACTATTTCAATATATGATTTCACATATTTTTATTTCACAATAGTTTTCTTGAATTATGTAGTGTGTAGTATTATGTGGTCTTTTCCCTTGTTCTGCTTTTCTTCTTTGTGGATTTCCATTATCTATATGTTTGGTCTTTGATGATCTTTAGTATTTACACATTCTCTGGCTTGTTTTGACTATTTTTTATTAAAATCTTTATTTAAAGTCTGTTATTTTTGTTATCATTTCATTTAACATATTCTACTTATGTGTATTTTGTTCTCATTCATATTCTATCTTTTATTCAGAAAGCAATTTTTCTTTGATACCAATTTTTTCCTGAGTTGTGTCACTTCATTTCTGAGTTTTAAAATCCTTAATCCTGTTTTTCTTCCATGTCACATAATTTTAAGAATATGGAAAATTCTTTTTGAAATAGAATGCAATTTTTGCATTTCTTAATATACCTCTTCTATGCTCCTATTATATGGCAGCGTGTTATTCTACTCCTTTGTCTATTTCTTTAATTTGTTAAGAAAAGGAGTTGATGTTTTGTGGAGGCTGAGAATTCCAAGGTCATGGGCTATAGCTGCTGAGGATCTTCTTGTTGTGGGGGATCTCTGTGCTGCTCCAGAGGGATGTGGGCAGCACAGGGTGAGGAAGCTGACTGTGATAATGTGCTGGCTCAAGTCTCTTTTCCTCTCCCCATACAGCCACCAGTTCCCCTCCTTTGGTACTCTTTAAGACATTCACCCATTCATCCATGAATTAATTTATCTGTTCTTGAGGGCAGAGACTTATGATTTGGTAACTCCTTAAACCCCTCTTTCTGTCATACTGCTACACTGGGTATTAAGTTTGAATATGAATGTTGGAGAGGACCTGCCAACCACAGAATTTCACCCCTGGGCCTGTAAAACTTAACCCTTTCTGACATACAAACACATTCTTTTCATGCTCATGGCTCTAAAGTATTAAGTCCCTGCAGCAGCACCAACTGAAAAGTACAAAGTCCTATCTGTGAGCCTGTGAAATGCAAATAACCTATGTCCTTCCAAGATATGATGGTGGGCCATTCCCTTTCAAATGAGAATGTGGGTACAAATTCTCATTTGAAAGGGAGAAATAGGGAAGAGAAAAAGGGTGACAGACCCAAACAACTCTGAAACATAAGAGAGCAGACATTGTGTCTAAAGCAGTGATTCTCAACCTGTGGGTGGTGGCCCCTTTTTCCATTTGTAACAACATGGCAATTAGGAAGGTTGAGAACCACTGGTCTAAAGCCTCCAGAATAATCCTCTTTGACTGTATGTCCAGCATCCTCTGCACTCTGGTATGCAGGGTGGGGCCCCAAGAATGTAGGCAGTCCTGTGCCTATGGAGGCTGGGCTGAGTCAACCCAGCTCTCTGCTGGTGGCCTAGCACACTGGTAGCTCTGTGGTTGTGGGGTCTTGGTGACAGTCTTGCTATCATGGTTCCACTGGGCATTACCTAGTGGAGACTCTTGGCAGTGGCATTGCTCTCACAGCTTCAGCAGGCGTTGCCCTCATTGTGAAAATTTCTCTCTATGCTTAGTCTTTGGTCTCTGAGTTGGAAGAATGAGAACACAGACCATGTGGATAACCAACAGGTTGAGAGGGAAACATTAATAGAAAGAGTGATTAGTCTCAACTAATGTTAACAAATGGAAAAATCTACCATGCTCATGGCTGGGAAGAATTAACATTGTTAAAAGTCTATACTGCCCAAAGCAATATATAATTTTAATGCAATTCCTATCAAAGCTCCATTGTCATATTTTACAGATCTTGAAAAAATAATACTTCATTTTATATGGAATCAGAAAAAACCTTGAATAGCCAAGACATTACTCAGAAATAACAACAAAGCAGGAGGAATCATGCTACCAGACCTGAGACTCTACTATAAATCAATAGTGATCAAAACAACATGGTACTGACACAAAAACAGAGAGGTAGATGTTTGGAATAGAATAGAGAACCAAAAGATGAATCCAGCTACTTACCATTACTTGATCTTTGACAAGCCAATTAAAAACACTCAGTGGGGAAAAGACTCCCTATTTAACAAATGGTGCTGGGTGAACTGGCTGGCAACCTGTAGGAGACTAAAACTGGACCCACACCTCTCACCATTAACTAAGATAGACTCTCAGTGGATTAACGATTTAAACTTAAGACATGAAACTATCAAAATATTAGAAGAAAGTGCAGGGGAAACTCTTGAAGGAGTTGGCTTGGGTGAATATTTTATGAGGAGGACTCCCCAGGCAATTGAAGCAATATCAAAAATACACTGTTGGGACCTGATCAAACTAAAAACTTATGTACAACCGAACATAGTAAGTATAGCAAGCAGACAGCCCTCAGAATGGAGAAAATATTTGCAAGTTATGCCTCCAACAAAGGTTTAATAGCCAGAATACATAGAGAACTCAAATGTATTAGCAAGAAAAGAACAAGTGATCCCATTGCAGGGTGGGCAAAGTACTTGAAGAGAAACTTCTCTAAAGAAGACAGGCACAAGGCCTACAGACACTTGAAAAAATGCTCAGCATCCTTAATCATCAGAGAAATGCAAATCAAAAGTACTTTGAGATACCACCTGACTCCAGTAAGATTAGCCCACATGACAAAATCCCAAAACCAGAGATGTTGCATGGATGTGGAGAAAAGGGAACACTTCTACACTGCTGGTGGGAATGCACACTAATACGTTCCTTTTGGAAGGATGTTTGGAGAATACTTAGAGATCTAAAAATAGACCTGCCATTCGATCCTATAATTCCTTTACTAGGTATATACCCAGAAGACCAAAACTCACCTTATAAAAAAGACATCTGTAACAGAATGTTTATCGCAGCCCAATTCATAATTGCTAAGTCAAGGAAGAAGCCCAAGTGCCCATTCACCCACAAATGGATTAATAAATTGTGGTACATGTATACCATGGAATATTATGCAGCCTTAAAGAAAGATGGAGACTTTACCTCTTTCGTGTTTACATGGATGGAGCTGGAACATATTCTTCTTAGCAAAGTATCTCAAGAATGGAAGAAAAAG
>CAUYON010119853.1:0-40258 GCA_963573935.1 Arctocebus calabarensis
AAAAAAAAAAAAAAAAAAGAGATAGCATCTCTCTCTCTTGCCCAGGCTGGACTCAAACTTCTGGGCTCAAGTGATCCTTCCATCTGGGCCTCCTGAGTAGCTGGGAATACAGTCGCCTGGTTGGTAATAATTTTTTTTAATCACTTGTGGTGTTTCAGACAGAGGCTGCACATTCGAAAAGGAGATTGACTTCAAGATTTATATTAAACGATCTTTAAGATCTCTTCCAATCTCAGGACTCTGATTATGTCAATTTTTTTGGTTTTATTTGTTTTGAATTCCAAAGAAGCTGCTTATAGATAGGTTGAAAGTTTGGAGAAATGAAGTAAAATGTGGGGGGAATCTACATCAACAGCTCTGTTACTTTTCCGTGTAAACTTTCTGTGATTTTGCTTTTTCATCTCTAAAGTGAGGATGCTAATACCTCATTGTTGTAAATATTAAATGGGATGTGCTACTTGTTAACTACTTTGTGCCTAGGACACTTGGCTGCAGTCAGTAGAAAGTGGCTATGTTAGGTGGATGTTGTGGCGGGCGCCTGTAGTCCCAGCTACTCGGGAGGCTGAGGCAAGGGAATCACTTAAGCCCAAGAGTTTGAGGTTGCTGTGAGCTATAAAGCCACGGCACTCTACCAAGGGCGACATAATGAGACTGTGTCTTAAAACAGGAAAAAAAAAGAAAGAAACTGGCTATGTTAGTCACGATGAGCTAAGGTATGCCATGGTGATAACAGTACTCAAATCTCAGCAGTGCCTGTGGCTCAGTGAGTAGGGCGCTGTCCCCATATACCAAGGGTGGTGGGTTCAAACCCAGCCCTGGTCAAACTGCAACAAAAAAATAGCCAGGCATTGTGGCGGTGCCCCCAGCTACTCGGGAGGCTGAGGCAAGAGAATTGTCTAAGCCCAAGAACTGGAGGTTGCTGTGAGCTGTAACATCATGGCACTCTACTGAGGGCAACAAAGTAAGACAGTCTCTAAAAACAAAACAAACAAACAAAAACATTACTCAAATCTCAATGACTTGTAACGATTTATTTCCTTTATTTTCTTTAGACTTTTTTTTTTTTAACATAGAGTCTCACTCAGTTGCCCTGTGTAGAGTGCCGTGGTGTCACAGCCCACAGCAACCTTGAACTCTTGGGCTCAAATGACTCTTGCCTCAGTCTCCCTAGTAGCTGGGACTACAGGTGCCCCACAGCACCCAAGTTATTCTGAGTGTTTTGGAAAATGTTTAACTTTATTAAATCAGTTTTCCATAGTGGGCGTATAATTTTGTACTCCCATTCACAATGTATGAGCATTCCAGTTACTGCCCATATTCATCAACACTTGGTATTCCCAGTCTTTTAATTGTAGCCAACCTGGTGAATGTGTAGTGGTGTCTTATTTTGGTTCTAAGTTGCATATCCTAGATGAGTAATGATGTTGAACACCTTGTCATTTGTTTTTTGCCACTTGGATATCTTTTATAATGTATTTACTTAAACTGATTTCCTAGATTTTTAATTGGGTTATTGTCTCTTTGCTATGGATTAGTAGAAGTTCTTTGTATATTTTGGCTATAAGTCCTGTGATGGATGTGTGTTGTGAATGCTTTCTGCTAGTCTGTGGCTTGTCTTTTCATCGCTTTTTAAAAGGGTGTCTATTGATGAACTCATGGGATGACTCTTACTTATTGTGAAATTTTCTCTGTACATTATGTAATTTTTAAAGTTACGTTTTATAAATTCTAAGAGCTCATCTTTGCTTCTTCTTTTTTTTTTTTTTTTGAGACAGAGTCTCACTCTGTTGCCCTGGATAGAGTGCAGTGGCTTCATAGCTCATGGCAATCTCAACCTTAGACTCCTGGGCTCAAGAAATCTTCTTGCTTAAGTCTTCTGAATGGCTGGGACTATAAGTGCCTGCCGCCACACTCGGTCAGTTTTTCTATTTTTTAGAAGAGACAGGGTCTTACTCTTGCTCAGGCTGGTCTTAAACTCTTGAGCACAAACGATCCTCCCCATTCGGCTTCTCAGAGTGCTAGAATTACAGCCCAGCCTAAGAGATCATCTTTGGCAGGGCTTTATTTTTGTGAGTTTTGTGTGATCTGGGTTGAGGTTGCATCCTTCAAGGGAGGTTTGGTATTTGTTCTTATCAAATGCTTCCATGTAAGAATAATGTTTACTTAATTTTTTCAGCTTGAAGTTTCTAAAAATTATGTGATTAGTGTAAATATGACCCTTAAACCTACCTGAGGATAGGCCTATGGTTATAAATTCTTTCTTTTTTTATTATAGACAGAGTCTCACTTCGTTGCCCTTGGTAGAGTGCTGTGGCATCATAGCTCATTTCAAACTCTTGGGTTCAAGTGATCCTCTCGCCTAAGCCTCCCACATAGTTGGGACTACAGGCAACCGCCATACAATACCCAGCTATTTTTTAGAGATGGGGGTCTCACTTTTGCTCAGGCTGATCTCAAACTCCTGAGCTCAATCAATCCACCTATCTTGGCCTCCCAGAGTACTAGGATTCCGGGCACGAGACACCAAGCCCAGCCTTATGGTTATAAATTCTTGAGGAAGACTTTTTTCATACAGAACAAAGTGTACTGCCTTATTATTTCCCTGTGATGGTGGAAAAACTCTAATTCATTTTACCACCGAAGGTCCAAGTTTTTCTTGGGCACGTGAGTTCTAATTCTCTGCTTCGTTTTCTCTCCCCGTGTGTCTGTCAAAACACCAACCTCCTCTACTCCCTCATCTATAAGATCGGTTCATATTTACACTCTGGTTTTACTTCTCTCTTTATTTTTAGTTGCTGGACTGGTGGGAGTGGGGGAATATGTCTTTGATTTCTACTTTTTAGGAGATTGATAAGTACTTAAAATAATATTTATGATATTTTATTTAGGAATTTTAAGTGTTTTGTAGCAGAATGTTTTCAGAAAATCTAAACTGAAATATTGCTGGAAACTGAATGCCAAACCTTTCTGTACCCATCAAACTATTTCTTATCTCATTTTTTCGCAATCCCTTGGAAGAAATATGTAATATTTCATACATATGTAAGAACTATGTAGTACAGGCAGTCCCCAGGTTAGAAACTCAAGGATTGGTTGAGGCCAGAATGAGATAGGTTCTGTAGATTTGTTCTTAAGTTGAATTTGTATGTAAGTAGGAATGGATACATTTACTTATTACTGTCAATAGCCTCCATTCATAAGTACAAGTTGAACTTGAGTACTCCCTGTAAAGATACGAGGTCCTCTCCAGGCAATACACTTACTTTTAGAATGAAAAGGAAAAACAGTGTAAAATAACTTTCCACATTATGATTCCACTTAATCCTTGAGGATTTTGTTAACATTTGGTTTTGTCTAATTTTACCCATATTCTTTTTTCTCAGAAATGGGTATTATGGGGGGTTCTAATGGCTTCTTGAACATCAAATAGCTCTTAAAAGTAAAACTGTGATGGATTGAGTGTGAATGAGCCAAACAGGAATTAAATTTCTCTTGAAATACATATGGGTTTAATACATATGAAATACATATTTCCCTTGAAGTATATACGGGCTTATAAAGAGCAGAGAAGTTCTTCATAACTTAAAAAAATGTTTTAGTGTAGCATAATATTTGAGATGCTTGAGAAGTGTAAAGTGCTAATGGATTGTACTGTCTCTGATTACAGCTTTCCTCTGAACCTCCGATGTCCCAGCCATAGAACAAATAGTCCCAACCTGTGATTTCAGCACTTTGGGTGAAGCAGGAGGATTGCTTGAGGCCAGAAGTTCTAGACCAGCCTAAGCAACATAAGCCTCTAAAAAAAAGACAACAAAAGAAAAAAATAGTCCCCCAACTAGGAGATGAAAATGTCTAGTATACTTTCTAGTACATGGTAAGCATTTAAGAAATTTAGTTTAATCTTGGTATCCAAATGTTCAAACACCCCTAAATTTATTACTATAGAAGAAACTTCTTTCACACCTGTCCTGAGGAGTTTAGAGTCTGGTAGAGGAGTCAATGTACAAACAAATAAAAGCAATAGAATGTGCAAGAATGTATAAACCTTGAAAGAAAGAGGCAATCCCACAAGATGAATCCTGAGTGGCTTTCTGGGCCTAAATTCAAATTAGAGCCAAGTAGTTATTTGCTAACTAGAGGTCACATACGTTTGATTTCCTCAGAACCCACAGGTTAGGTTAATTCTGGGACTTTCACAGCTGCCTGTTCTTATTTAATACTGCCTGAACCAACCAATAAAATGTGACATACGTCAGCCAATCAGAATGCAGCAACTGTCAGCCAATAAGAGCTCAACAAATGTTAACCAATCAGAACTAAGGATATTGATATCCTTTGTTTGCATAAGCAAACTGAATGGGAACCTTGAAGACAAATCCTTCCTTTGTTCTTTGGAATACGCAAACATTTTACATGAAATGATGAATCTCTCTGGTTTGCAAACTGTTCAATGGAATAAAGTCTCTTCCCTCTAAATTCCTTCTCTGCAAATTTTTGTGTATAAGAGTATGGTGCAGAGAAAAGAACGGGTTAGTATATTTTTCCTAAAGAATTCTAGAAAGACAGCACAGATGATGCTTAAGCTGAGTCCTAAGAGTTGTTTGCCTGGCAGAGTATCATGGGCAGAGGGAGCAGCATGTGTAAAAACTCAGAATTGCAATTAATTTGAGATACCAAAATATAGTATAGGAAAGGTGTACAATGAGAGATGAGGCTACAGTCCTGCTAAGGAGGGATTGGGCTTTATTCTGAGAAGTTAATATTGTGATTATTATCACAGCATCTCAGATCTTACTTTATATAGATATGTTTTTAAATTGCCTTTATGAAGGCTTAATTTATATACAATAAAATGAACCCATTTCAAGTGTGTATCTTGGTGAGTTCTGATAAGTTTATACACCTGTGTAACCACCACCACTTAATCTATAGAATTTTTTCTTTTTCTTTTCTTTTTAGTTAACACGCAATGATTGCATATACAGAGGATTCCCCAAAATGTATGCACATCTAAAGAAAGGAAAAACTATTAAAATTGTAATACTCAACATATACCAATAACAAAAGACGAATATAGGTCAAGTTTTACTTCTGCAATTACAAGAGGTTCTCAACATGGTTACTATCAGCATTCTAGACACTTCTGATTACCCCAAACTGCTGCTTGAGCAACATTGATCAAAGTCTCTGATTGTATTGCTGTACATACCATTTCAATTTCTTTCTGAAGTGCCACCAGGGTACTTGGTTTTCTACAGTAGACCACATTCTTTAAGGTCCCCTGTATTCATGCTTCCGTTGTTGTTGTATTTCTACAACAGAATTTCAAATGCCATTTCAAAATGGTCTTGCAATCCTTTTTTTTTTGAGACAGAGTCTCACTATGTTGCCCTCGGTAGAGTGCCATGGCATCACAGCTCACAGCAACCTCAAACTCTTGGGCTTACGTGATTCTCTTGCCTCAACCTCCCAAGTAGCTGGGACTACAGGCGCCTGCCACAATGTCTGGCTATTTTTTGTTGCAGTTGTCATTGTTGTTTAGCTGACTCGGGCTGGGTTCGAACCCACCAACTTTGGTGTATGTGGCTGGTGCCGTAACCACTGTGCTACAGGCACTGAGCTGGTCTTGCACTCCTTGAATGCACTTCTGCCTTTTTCTTTGACAATCCTGCCTGTCACATGGTGATGCTAGCATCTATTTGATTAATGTCATCTTTTGAGCAATCACCATACTACATGTTGCTACCACAATTCAATTTCACTTTCAACTTTCCCTTTGAAGTTTTCCTTATGCTCCTTCTTAGTCTATCTCTCCCCTTACATGCCCACCCAGGCCACTATTATAGATCTCTGTTACTATAAATTATATTCATTTTTTCTAAAGTTTCAATTAAATGGAATCATGTATTATATACTCTTATGGCTGGCTTCTCTCATCCCTGCCTTATGTTTTTGAGGTTCCCTATATTGTTGTCTATAGCAGTTTATTCTTTCTTATTACCAAGTTTTCATTAGATTTATATAATATACTTTAGTCAACTATTGATGGATGTTTGGGTAGTTTCCAGTTTCTGGCTATATAAAGCTTCTATGAATGCTTGTGTATCACTGAAAGATGCATATCAGAACACTCAAGATCACAGTGTAACAAAGGCAAAAATGTTTATTTTGACACCTGGGTGCAAGTGGGTTAAGATCTAAAGAATGTTAGCATTGTTAGGGAAGGAGGCAGATTTTTTTTTATAGCTGGCTGAAGAGCAGCTGGCTTACAGACAAGTCTTTCTTATCAGGGCACCAAGGACATGCAGCTTATTATTGGGATTTTCTTCTTATCGGAGTGTCAGAAGCTTGCATATTTCTCACGGGTTTGTAAATGGGCCAGTGTAAACATGCGAGGAGTCTGCAGCATGTCTCTCTTGTCTGAGTTATGATCAGCTATAACAGATTCTCACAGAATGGCTTTTCAGTTCAAGATGGGGTTAGCTTGGCCAACCTAACAGCTTTAATATGTGCTGTAGCTAATAACCTTGTCTGGAAAGATCCTACCACCCACCACCACTAGCCAAGGGGTGTGTGTGTGTGTGTGTGTGTGTGTCTGGGAGTGGAGGAAGGGCAGCATGAAGAATTTGTCTCAAGACTCAGAATTGTGGTCCCTCATTCCTGTGGCAACAGTAATTGGTCCAAGCAGCCAGCATATGACCCAAGAAGGTTAGAGTCTTTTTGCAGAAGAAAGAAAACCTTTTTTCCACTTGAGTTGCTAAAATGGGACTATATAAACCTGGAGGTGCTACAACTTTCTTCTCTGGTTGCATAGAAGAAGCCCTCCTGCAGGAGAGGAGAATAAGAACAATGCACAGCCTTCTCTTCAGCCGGAAACTGAAAAGAGACTCCATCTTCCAGTAATTCACCAAAATGACAAACACAAAGGGAAAGAGGAGAGGCACCCGTTACATGTTCTCTAGGCCTTTTAGAAAACATGGAGTTGTTCCTTTGGCCACATATATGGGAATCTACAAGACAGGTGATATTGTAGACATCAAGGGAATGGGTACTGTTCAAAAAGGCATGCCACACAAATGTTACCATGGCAAAACTGGAAGAGTCTACAACGTTCCCCAGCATGCTCTTGGCATTGTAAACAAACAAGTTAAGGGCAAGATTCTTGCCTAAAGGATTAATGTTCATATTGAGCATATTAAGCACTCTAAGAGCCGAGATTGCTTCCTGAAACATTTGAAGGAAAATGATCAGAAAAAGAAGGAAACCAAAGAGAAAGGTACCTGGGTTCAACTGAAGCGCCAGCCTGCTCCACCCAGAGAAGCCTACTTTGTGAGAACCAACAGAAAGGAGCTTGAGCTCCTGGAACCCATTCCCTGGGAATTCACGGCATAATAAGCAGATAACATAGCACACAGGAGTACCCGTGGACCCACGTTTTTAGGTGCAAGAACCTATATATTCCCTATAAGCTCATGGCATAATAGGTGTACAGCATAGCACACAGGATAAACAATAGACCCCATGTAACAGTGATACAAGGTGCTGGAATCTATTTCCCATGAATTCAAAAGTCAATCAACGCTTTGTCACATTCAATGGCAAGGTGCCCCCCCCACCCGAGCTACTGGAACCTCTTCCCTATGAATTCATGGCACAGTAGATAAAAATAATAGCCTACTGCTACTGTAAAAATGTTTCTTGTTCATTCACTGAAAGTGTGATTTCCCGTTCCCCTCCCAAAAAAGAACAATGCATAGGGGAAAATTGGGTGGGAGAGAGAGAAAGAGAATCTCTATTTCCTCCAGAAATTAGACTTATGACTGGCAAGAACATTTAGGCAGAATTGGGAATCTGAAATAAACACAAAGAAGAAGAAACTGGAGGCTAGAGGAGAAAAGACGTAGTGGAAACTGCTGAAAGTCATGAATCATATTTTCAATGTCCTGACATGAAACATTTAGGGTTCCAGAGTATATGGTAAAAGACAGAAAGTAGCCAGAGGTAATACTAGAAACAAGAGTCAGGTCATGAAGGACTTTGAATGCCGTGTTAAGAAGTTTACATTTTAGGGCGGTGCCTATGGCTCAAGGAGTAGGGCGCCATCCCCATATACAGGGGGTGGTGGGTTCAAGCCTGGCCCCAGCCAAAACTGCAAAAAAAGAAGTTTACATTTTATATTGTAGACATTGGGAAGTTGTATCAGCCTGCTAGAGCTGCCATTACAAAGTCCCACAGTTGTTGCTGGATTAAACAACAGAAATTTATTTTCTCACGGTTCTGAAAGCTTAGAAGTCTGAGATCAAGGTGTCATTAGGTGTAGTTTCTTCTGAGGCCACTCTCCTTGGCGAGTAGATGGCCATGTTTTCCTTGTGTCTTTATGGTCTTCCTTCTGTATGTGTCTATGCCCCAATTTCCTCGTCTTATAAAGACATCTTTCATATTGGGTTAGGGCCCACCCAAAGGGCCTCATTGTTGATGATCTCTTTAAAGACCCTATCTCTAATTCCAGACACATTCTGAGATACTAGGGGACAGAACTTCAACATTTGAATTTGAGGGAAACAAGCCCATAAGAAGAGGCACTGAAGTGTTTTAAATAGGGAAGAACAGATCTTCAGAACGTTACTGGTATCTGTGTAGAGGATGAACTGAAGAAGGACAAGACCAGAGGCACGAAGGCTTGTTAGAGGCTTTTGGAATTATCCAAGAAAGGAATGAGAAGGGCTTGAATTAGAGAGCATACTCTCAGATTGCTACCTGATTAGAATATAATTCACCTCTGGTTAGAGTGACTGATGAGCTTTTGATGACTCTAATCACTAGGAAAAATTCTGTGATACAAGATGTTTATGCACATTGGCTTTGAAGAGGGAGAAAGATGGGTGGAATGAGGCAGTAAGAAGTTCTGTGAAGGATTCTTTAACCACATGATGGCTTTATCATAAGGTTCCTGAGGTTTAGATCTTGTCCCTTTACTTGTCAGTCTTTCTATTCCTATTCTTTTTATGAAGACTTATATTTGATGACATTAAAAAACACCCACAAAATATGGTCGGGACCTACTTGGAGCCTTAATTCTGGCAATTATTAGGTGAATAACCTTAGGGAAGACATTTTATCTCTATTAACTTCAATTTCCTTATACATAAGATGAAAATAATAATAATATCTAGCTCACAAATTTGTTTAAAAGAATTAAATGAGGGTTGGTGCCTGTGGCTCATCGAGTAGGGCGCCGGCCCCATATACTGAAGGTGGCGGGTTCAAATCCGAACTGCAAAACAGAAAAATAGCCGGGCGTGGTGGCGGGTGCCTGTAGTCCCAGCTACTCAGGAGGCTGAGGCAACAGAATCGCCTAAGCCCAGGATTTGGAGGTTGCTGGGAGCTGTGTGATGCCATGGCACTCTACCAAGGGTAATAAAGTGAGACTCTGTCTCTACAAAAAAAAAAAAAAAAATTAAATGAGATTATGCATGAAAAATATTTATTTTTTATAGTTTTTTTTTTTTTTAAACAGAGTTGCAGTCTGTTGCCCTGGGTAGAGTGCCATGGCGTCATAGCTCACAGCAATCTCAAACTCTTGGGCTCAAGTGATCATCTTACCTCAACTCCTGAGTACCTGGGACTTACAGGCATCCACCATGACACTTGGCTATGAAAAGTATGCTTGTTATGTGTTATTCTTGCTATGCCAAAAAGATGCTTTTATGTCTGTAGGTGGGAGTTGGAGGTAGGTGATCCCTGGATGTGAGTGCTACAGTAGGTATCTAGAAGGTATCTCCGGGTCACAAGAGTTAGTTGGGTAGTAGTTATATCAACATTTGAGAAAAACATGACTTTTCTCTGGGCGATTTGGCTCTGATTGCCAAGAAAGGAAAAAAAATGTGGTTTGCATTCAGTAGATGCTAGAATTTGGGGGGCACGTTTACTATAACTAAGACAAGGAAAGGGAGAAAATAGACAAAAGGACAGAAAAAAAGGGATGAGAGAGAGCCACAACAGGGAATTTGGCAAAATTTAAAAAGAGACTAGAAAAGGGAAAACAAAGTTGTTCCCCAAATGTCTCCTATTTCAGACTTTGTAATCATGCCATTTCTTTCACATCCCTTGAGGTCCCTTGAAGAAGAACTGTTCTTTTTAATATCATTTACGTGAATGCCTGGTCAATGTCAACTCATTCGTAGTAATACTGTTGTTTGCAAGAAATGATTATGGGACATTTTGGCTTGGGTTTGTTTTTACGTATAATAATTCATGTTTTATGAATTGTATGCTTCACTCAAATCCCTCAGATGTGGGATTTCTGAGGAAATGACTTTTAAACTGAAAACTGAAGGATGAGTAAGACTTAGTTCTGAGAAGAATGAGTGAAGGCTAGCCCAGGCAGAGGAAATGACATGTTTATAGCCCTGAGTTCATTGTGGAGTTCATCAAGGCAGGCTCATGTGGCAGATCTCAAGAATCTATGCAGGCAAATCTCAGTAAAAAAAAGAGCCTTCTCTTCTTTCTCATGCCCTTATAGTTTATATTAATTGCTGAGTGATCAAGGCCAGACCCTGTCCCTGATAAGGATGAAGAGATTCAGGAAGAAAAAACTCAAACTTAAGGATCCAGCATATTTTACCTTTATTCAGTATGTACTCATAGAGTGCTTAAAGTTTAATTGTTTAGATTTTCTTGACACTCCACTATAGTTTTTTATTATGTGAATTCTTCTGGTGATTTGGTGACCTGCCTAGTTTCTGTGTCTCCTATATCTGTGGTTGGTACTCCTGCTGCCCTCATCACCTCTAAGGCAATTTCCCAGGCAGGCATCTTAGGGCCACCTTTGACTCCTCTGTCGTTTTTGTTTAGTTTGTTTTTCTTTTTCTTTTATTTTTTTATTTAGTTTCATGTTCTTTTGCTATTTGTAAGAACAATAGATTCCCACGTCTGCAGTGGCCCTCTAATGATCTGCATCTGGTCCATTTTCATGGCCACTGACTATACCAGGCTCTCTTGCTTAGTCCTCTGGCTCCAGCCCCATCCAACTTAATCTGTCCTTAAATTTCCTGCCATGTTCATCTTCTTTAAACACTATTCTAATTCTGCCACCTTTTTTTTTTTAAGCTTTGATCAATTCTTTGTAAACAAATTTCCATAAAGCTGGTTCACCCTTAGGCCTTAGAAAGTATTATCCTTAAGATTACTTCAGCCTTGTGGCACCTGTGGCTCAGTGAGTGAGGTGCTGGCCCCATATGCTGAGGGTGACGGGTTCAAACCCAGCCCCGGCCAAACCGCAACAATAACAACAACAAAAACATAGCCTGGCATAGTGGTGGGCGCCTGTGATCCCAGCTCCTGGGGAGGCTGAGGCAAGAGAATTGCCTAAGCCCAGGAACTGGAGGTTGCTGTGAGCAAAGAAGAGGAAAGAAAAAGAGAAGAAAAGAAAGGAGAAGTAGAAGAGAGAGGAAGAACTTAGAGGAGTACTGGGGGGTTGTTTTGCTCTTAAAGTAGGAGACAAGGTCATCTGAGACACGGCACTCTACCGAGGGTGATAAAGTGAGCCTTTGTCTCTAAAAAAAAGATTACTTCAGTCTTTGCTCAAGTTCAATCTTCCTAGTGTACTTCTTTTCTCCTATTCCCCACTCACATTTTTGCCTTCCCAATCCTATAGTCTTCCAGTGTTTTAGGGCCACAGAGCAGATGATGAGTAAGCAGGCAAGCAAAGCTTCATCTGTATTTACAGCAGTGCCCCATCACTTGCATCACCACCTGAGCTCTGCCTCCTGTGGGATCAGCAGGGGCATTAGATTCGCACAGGAGTGGGAACCCTACTGTAAATTGTGCATACGAGGGATCTAGGTTGCACAGTTACGAGAAGCTAATTAACACCCAATGATCTGAAGTAGAACTGAGACAGTGATGCTAGCAATGGCACCATCTGGTTTCAGGAAAATAAACTCAGGGCTCCCACTGATTCTGCATTATGAGGAATGTATAATTGTTTCATTACATATTATAAGAATAATAATAGAAACAAAATGCACAATAAATGTAATGCACTTGAACTATCCCCAAACCATTCTCCCTTCTCCCAATCCGTGGAAAAATTGTCTTCCATGAAACTAGTCCCTGGTGCCAAAATGGTTGGGGACTGCTGCTTTAAGATATTCTTTTATTCATTCATCAATAAATATCAATTGAGTGTTTATTATGTGTCAGACACAGTGTTAAGCACTAAAGATAAACTGAACCAGATGAATATAGTCCCTGTCCTTGTGAAGCCTATACTTTCACAAAAGGATGGTGAAGATTCAACCAAAGGAATATTTTAAGCCAGAGTAAGACAGGAAAATTTTCCCCACAGCAGATTAAATAAATTCTTAGGACCTTTCCAAGCTGAAAGACAGCATCTGAAATTAGATTAGGAAGCTAGTGGACCCCAAGTTATTCATCACAAGTCTATACTGGATAGTAAAGGGAAATAGGTTGGAGCTGTCAAGACCAATTTATAGAATACTGGGCTGACAAGTTTTAAACACCGTTATAAACAATGATGAGGCATCTACTTTTTCTGATCCCGTCTTAAAATTCAGTATCTAAAGAACTACTGGCTAGGCACCTGTGGCTCAAGCAGCTAAGGTGCCAGGCACATACACCTGAGCTAGTGGGTTTGAATCCAGCCTAGGTCCGCCAAACAACAATGACAGGCGCACCCAAAAAATAGCCGGGCATTATGGCAGGCACTTGTCATCCAGGCTACTTGGGAGGCAGAGGCAGGAGAATCGCTTGAGTCCAGGAGTTGGAGGTTGCTATGAGCTGTGATGCCAGGCACTCTACCCAGGGGGACAGCTTGAGGCTCTGTCTGAAAAAAAAAAAAAAAGAACTACCTAGCCTTCTTCAACAAAATTGAAAAAGGTAGATATTGCCTATAAATTTTATACTTGGTGACTGACTAATGACCTACATTTGCTTCCTAAATCTTAAAGGAAGCAACCTCAAACCTTTGTAACTTTACACCTCTTTTCTCTTATAGTGGGATGAAGAGGCTTTAAAATGTCAGTAATGAGAAAGTCAAACAGGTTCATTGCCTCCTGCTCAAGAGGAAGCCAATTACTAGGACAGCAGGGGTTACAATGGAGAATAAATTTACTATTGCAGGCACAATGCAAGGAGATGAGAGGAATTTCTCAAAACCTCTCCCTAAGGATTTGGGAGCCAGCGTCTTTAAAGATAGTCTGGTGGGCAAAGGGCTAACAAATTGGGCCTGCTGATTGGCTGAGAATAAATTCATAGGTTTAGGAAGCAAACATTGTCTTCTTTGTGCTGACTCAGCTCCTAGGTTGTAAGACCAGTAGAGTTGGTTCCTTAATATGGACTGGTCTGGTTGGATCAGTTGGTCCATGCAGAGTCTAGCAGATACCTCAAAGACTAGCCTTAGATTTTACAAGGCTTATGTTACCAATAAGAACAGTGAAGAAAGCTAAGAGTCTTCATGACCATCAGCTATATGACTCCTGAGTAGTAAGCGATTATAGGAAAGCAAGCTAGGGAACAATAGACAACTATTTTAAATTGCACATGAACTTTATGGACACTCTGTATATACTTTAACTATGTACCTTTGCAGATTTTGGACTCCTGCCATACTTCCCACCTTATGCCCTTTTATTTACTTTATAAAGGGCAATTTCAAAACCATAAAATTTCATATTCACCTTTTTCCCAGGCCAGCCCAAACTGGCACCTGTTAAACTTGTTCCCTAGAACCAGCGGGGTCAGAGGAAGGAATGACTGTCTTCTCAGGCTTCTCTCCATTTTCTAGCATTACCAGTCACATCTGACTCAACCCAGCCACTCCTCTGAGAGCAATGCCCGGGAAAAGCTTTCCTCCTCTGCCTTTAAGTACCCTTTCCTTCCTCTGCCCACATTTCCCAGGTGTTCTGTTTGATACTATTTTAATTAACTAATGACTATTAATATTATAACCCTTCTTAGCTGACACCCTATAACAACTTCCCTTTGTCAAATGAATTATCTAGATGGATAGAGAGATTTTCTTTTTTTAGATAGAGCCTCAAGCTGTCACCCTGGGTAGAGTGCTATGGCATCACAGCTCACAGCAACCTCCAACTCCTGAGCTTAAGCGATTCTCTTGCCCCAGCCTCCCGAGTAGCTGGGACTACAGGTGCCTGCCACAACGCCTGGCTATTTTTTGGTTGTCGTTGTTATTGTTGTTTGGCAGGCCCGGGCTGGATTCAAACCCACTAGCTCTGGAGTATGTGGCTGGCACCTTAGCCGCTTGAGTTACAGGTGCTAAGCCTAAGGAGATTTCTTTTTTTTTGAGACAGAGTCTCACTTACTAGCCCTCGGTAGAATGCCGTGGCATCACAGCTCACAGCAACCTCCCACTCCTTGGGCTTAGGCGATTCTCTTGCCTCAGCCTCCCAAGCAGCTGGGAAGAGATTTTTTAAAAGAGATTTTTTTAATTAAAAATTTGTTAGAATGAATTCATTTTCCTTTTAGCGGTATTACTGAACCCACAGTCAATTAATTATGAACACAGTCATTTTACTTTGACTTGGCCTGAGTTTCACAAGATCATGCTTTTTTGGTTATTTCTAGGCAACTTCCTTGTCCACTTCAGCCCATACCAGAATTCCCACATAAAATTTCGTTAGTCATAGTAGAAATAGCAGTTTTCTAAGCTATATTCCATGGCCATTTCTAACTTCTGGTTTTAAAATGCCCACTTCAGAGCCTCTTGAACCCCAACTACAAAGGTATAACTTTCAACACTTCACAAATATGTGCATCATCCTTGCACAAAGGCCATACTAATCTTCTTTGTAGCATTCCAATTTTAGTATATGTGCTGCCAAAGCAAGCACTAAGGTACCACTTTGAAATCTTCCTGTGAAAAATGTTCAAACTAGCCATTTCCTTCCCTGGCATACAACTTAGCCTATATGCGTACATCATACTCAGTCTTTTCAAGCCTTCTTTACAACTTTTTCTAGAAATACCTCTTTATATCACCTAGAAGCACAGACCTACATATATTTTGTTGTTCTTATCACCACCTTCATTGAAGTATTATGATCAATACATTAAAACACAGACCTAAAACCCAGTTATAATTAGCCTAGCTTTAGATAGGCTGGAATTAATTATAACCCATATACAAATCATGTATGATTTGGGAGAATAAGGTTATTTTAGCATAAGAAGAGAGGAAGTACTAGAAAGGGTGGCATTTTGTCACCTGCTCCCAAATGTAGGCTTCTTTTGCTAAAATTACACGAAAGCATGTGTCAAAAGAACTGAGAGCATAATTGTCCTAAAACTTGAAAGCATGACTACACTTGGTGGTTCTAGGGAGCTCACATCTGGAATTACCACTGGAAAAAATATCTTTGTGCTGTCTCCCTTCTTCCTCAGAGACATCTGCTTTGGAGGAGAAATTTAGATGGAGTAAAAGTTTCTAAGGAAGTGGGGGAAGGCCTAAAACACTTCAAAGTGCAGGCCATATTCCTTTCTCCTGATATTGTAAATTCTATAGGATTTAAACTTTTTCCTCTCTGGAGGCTGGTGCCAGTTTTTTCTCTTGTAGAAAAGCTGCAGCTCTTTAAAGGGATGTAGAAATTCACTTTGACTGGAAAATATCAGAGGAGAGAACAGCTGGCCTTTAAGATAGGAAAAGCGTATGTCAAACATTCCTGGGCCTCCTACAAAGTAACACTGAGCTATTGACAATTTCCTCTTTCCTCCTATAGCCAAATCAAACAGGCATTGAAGAACATACACAGTCCCCCAAAAGAAGACCCAATTGGAAAAAAACAAAAAAGGTTTGGGCATACTTTTCATGATATCCGCCACCACAGATAAGAAAAAAAGTCCTCACAAAATCGGCATGCAGCCCCCGGCTGCAGGTTGGACACCCTTGGAGTATAAGATAACCTGAACTTTGTGCTATTAGAGCCTTTTGAAATGTCCTAGGGTTGACTACTTGCTCTTTACTGTTATGCAAAGAAAACTGTCTCTGAAAGTGTATATTAATTTGAAAGGGATAGTCATCATATTTGCAGTAACACTTACATTTTCCTACATTCTCATCCTTAAAAGTTCCAAATTAAGAAATCATACTATTGCCACCCAGCCAGGTTCATCTGCCCACTGACCAAGGGGAAGTCATCATCCAGAGACAGGAGGGTTTACAGCAGAGAAAGAATTTATTCTGCATAGTGCTAAGTGAGGAGATAGGAAGAATTTCTCAAATCCACCTCTCCAAGAATTGGGGAGACAGGGTTTTTAAAGACAGCTTGGTGGGCAGAAGATTAGGCAATTTGATCTGGTTATTGGCGGGTTTTGGAACAGAACCCAATCTTTTGCTATGGGCCACTGTCGGGCATGTCAGCCAACACACCGGAATGCAGGACCTGGAATATATCTTAAAAACTATGTTCCAAACAGGTGATGTTTTCTACAGAGAAAAGTTAAGAATCTTTATAACTACCACGTGTACCCTCCAGAGTAGCAGTACTGAGAAGCAGAAAGGGGATAGTGGCTATTATCATCCAAATGAAGGTACAGTGGCTGATTATTATCATTATTTTAGCTAGGCCTGTTGCTTCAGAGTTCTCGCTAGTTCTTACCTTGCATCCCTTCATCAGTCTATAAGGGTGGTTTCAGTCTTAAAACATCTAAACTTACTAATAATTTTTTTTTTTGAGACAGAGCCTCAAGCTGTCACCCTGGATAGAGTGCCATGGCATCACAGGTCACAGCAACCCCCAATTCCTGGGCTCCAGAGAGTCTCTTGCCTCCGCCTCCCAAGTAGCTGGAACTACAGGTGCCCGCCACAACGCCCAGCCACTTTTTGGTTGGCAGGCCCAGGCTGGATTCAAAACTGCCAGCTCAGGTGTACACAGCTGGCACCTTAGGCCGTTGAGCCACAGGCTCCGAGCCTAAATTTACTAATAATTTTAAAACTAGTTTCATTTATCAAAGGTTATCAAGAAGGTATATCAAGGTTCCATGAACTAAAAGACATTTGAGCTTTTTCTTATGTTCTTATAAAATATTAAAGTGTGTACTTTTTCTTTTAAGTCAGTTAATTAGAGCTCTTTTATAGATTTTGACAGTGAAACATTACATGCACATGTCATATATGGACATGCAAACATGTATAGAAGTAGACATTTATAGGTGAAACAAGGTAGAAAGTTTATAATTCGAAGCTCGGAGCACACCAAGAAAAGGAAAAAGTTCTATGTAAAGCCCCAGTTAAGATTTTTCCAGAAGTCAGAGAAAAGAAGTTGTAAGATATTTTCCTAGTGTGTGTTGGGTGGGGGCGGTAACTGGGAAGCACTAAAAGGGGTGAGCAAAGACTTTGTGTCCCAGTGAGTGCAGAAACTATGGAATACACAGGGGGGTTGTATTTTACCTTTCACTCGGCCAATGGAGACAGGAGGAGGACACGGACAGAGGTTGTGAAAATTCAGGAAGAGCAAAAGAAGTGGCTCTGTATGTATTAAAATCAGTTTGTCTGCCTTTGTCAGAGAGAGAGTTACCTAAGGCTCAGCCTTCCTGATGTGACACAGTTGAGCTTGGTTTGAAGTTGGGGTCTGTCCATCAGACTGAAGCAGTCTTAAAGAGTCCATGGGTCTGGAGGGGCAGGAAGCCAAGTTCCAGAAGGTGAGTATGGTGCATTTTAAGGAGAATGCATTCTTACTTCTAGTGCCCCTCCCCTTTGCAGAAGTGGCATGGTCCTGGGGTCCCCTATGGAAGCTGTTTCTCGGGCATGTTTAGTCCAGGGACCTGGAGTCGTAGTTGAGGCAGGGGTCAGTTCCCATAGAAGGGCGCGATCTTGGTGTCTTCTTGCCTGAGCCTTTTGAATAACTCCGTCTCTGCAAAGTTCTTTCTATAGCAGCAGCCACTATTTGAAATGCTTTTTTTGTTCTCAGGGCTGCTGTCAGTCTTGCTCTCTCTTTTTCCTCTCCCCTCTCTTCACCCAGTTATCAAAGACCTTGAAGTCCAAGTTTATCAGTTGCACTTGTAGGGTCTGATGCCCCTTTTCAAGTTTTAGAGTTTATGTTGAATATTTGGGCCAACTAGGAGGTGAAGTACATTGCTAAGATAGATTGTCCCTCTCTAGTGTTAGAATCTAAATTAGTAAAGAGGCAAAAGGCTTCTTTCGTGAAAGGGAAAGAGCTTGATTTTCATCCTGGGTCTAAGTGACTTATAATGCCCTGTAACCCCCACAGCCTCCCAGGGAAGGATGGTGGTATACATGTGGGGAAGGAGTTTGGGGTGGCCTGCCTGGGTAGAATGCAGCTAGGCAAAAGTGGTGGAGATAAGGAGGAGGGGGAGGAAGGGAAAGTGCCCCAAAGGAGAGAGGCAAAAGAGAAACACTATCTGGAAAGTGAAGACCGTAGGAATGTAGGAAGTAACATGAGACAGGCAGAGTGAAGACGAGAAAGTCTAGCAAGTTTTATTTTTTTATTTTTCTTGAGACAGAGCCTTACTGCCCTCAGTAGAGTGCTGTGACATCACAGCTCACAGCAACCTCCAACTCTTGGGCTTAAGTGATTCTCTTGCCTCAGCCTCCCGAGTAGCTGGGACTAACAGGTGCCCACCACAACGCGCAGCTATTTTTTTTGTTGTAGTTGTCATCGTTGTTTAGCAGGCCAGGTTCAAACCCTCCAGCTCTGGTATATGTGGCTGGCTCCCTAACCACTGAGCTACAGGTGCTGAGCCTCTAGCAAGTTTTAAAAAGCCTAAATGTAGGGAACTTTAGAACCCTCACTCAACCCACAGCGACAGAAGTTTGAGTAGCCTCACCTAGAATAGCATTATGATTAAGGGATTCATTCTCAGGCTAAATTTCCTTGTTGTTTAATTTACTAAAAGTTTAGGACAGGAGTTCTGACTGAATGTTGTCCACTGTGGCAACTAGGAGAAAGACAAGTGGAAGGACTTTAGGGATGAACACATTGAGACACTAACAGAGTCTGAGTGAGGCATCCCCTAGTCAGGTGTCCCTAGGTCTGGGCGCAGTCTGGAAAGAGGTGTCTAGGAAGTGTCAACGTGTCCCATTTCCACAAAGGAGAAAGATTCTTTTGTAAGGACAAGCAAAGAAAATCACCCAAAGTGTTTATATACTGCCTCAAATAATTAAGGACATTTTTTGCATGTGTGAATATTCAAGACTATCCATGTGGTGCATCACAGTCTATATGCAGACACTGGTGGCCCATCCACTCCTGACGGGCTTGTGGAACGTACCCGTGTATAAGGATAAAGCACAGACTAGGGTTTTATAAAGTAATAAAGTTAATGTTTAAGATCAACTGTATCAAGTTGCAATATGGTTTCATTAACTAGTATTTCAACTAACTGGATTAGAATTTATAAAAAGTGTTAATGAACTTTTTAAAAATCCCAAATCCAGCTTTATTTTTCTGTATATGACAGGGTGTGGGAATCCATATCAACTAATCCTAATTTGATTCATTGATTTGTTCAGTTACATTTACTAAGTACCCACTATATATCAGTTGCCATGCCAGGTGCTAGAGATACAGAGATGAATAAAATAATCCCTGCCCTGAGGGCGTACCCAGTCAAGCCGTGATCTTGAAGTGGGGCCAGGGAAAGCATAGGCCCTTATGAAGACACACTGCAATTTTCAAGGGCCAGTTATCAAAATAGTACCCTGCCTACCCTGATTCTGGTTGGAATATGCTGTACATACAGACTAGTTGAAGTAGGAAATTGGAGACCTGCTGGTAATGGAGAGTCCAACATGTTAACCCCAAATTGTGATATGGTAATGGCACTTTAGTAGATTTAAAAGGCACTATACATGTACCCAATTTTACCTAATAATAGTTGGGAAATGTCTGATAAACAGGTGAAGACATGTATTTTGAAAGAGGTCTCAAACTCTGAAGATACTGACTTAAGTGTCATAAATTTATACACAGGAATAAAGGTACTGCATGTGGATGAGATCACCCAAAGACAGTGTATGACTCTAGAAGATAATAATGAAATCATCATTATCCTCTTCATTGTCATCCCAACCATTTATTGAATTATTTTTGCATGTGCCAGACACAGTGCTAAATACTTTATATGCAGTATTTCAAAAAACCTACAAGGTTAGGTGCCGTGGAATTATTGGTAACATTAACATTTAGGTAGTTGGCAAGGGCAGATGCTTACCAAATGGGTCTGAAAAGATAGCTATCAGAGAAGCAGAAGAATGAGGAGGGAATGATATCCTAGAAATTAAGGATAAGGCAAACAAGGAAGGTTGAGAGAGCCTGGGTAGAGCCATTTTGGCCAATACCTGACCCTAACCACCTAAACAAGGCAGTCGCTAGCCGAGTCGCTGCCCAAGACCACCTAAGGATGGGTGAATTACAAACTGTGCTTTACTTTTTTGTGATAGCCTTTTAAGATTAGCCCTTATAGCCTGACCTCAAGACAATGCTGGTCACGTACAGCTGTTTCCTAATGGGGTTTCTGAACATTTAAAAATGTTACCTTTGCCCCATTAGGTGTATTCCTGCTCAGGAAAGGACTACTTACTTTGTGGAGTGGAAACTATTGTCTGTCACCCTCTCAGTAAACTTTGTTGCTAATTGGCTCACCAGTTCCTTCCAGTGAGAAGCCAAGAACTCACTTGGCAAGTCAAGTAACTCACTTGGCAAGTCAAGGGGGCTTTCCTTCTGTCATTGACCCATTCCCTGCATCGAAACCATGGCAAGATGGTGGTTTGGGGAAGGGGGGGCAGCAGTGCCACATGCTGCAAAGATGCCAAGGGAAATTTAGAGTGCAAAGGAGCCACTGGTTTGGTAAAGGGGTAATGAGGGAGGGTTGAAAGGCAATTTTACAAAAGGTTGAGGGAAGAAATGGGATGTGCACAGGAGACGCGATTAGGGAGAAAAGTTGGGTTATAAAAGGAAGTAGAGCAGAACTTGAGAGAGGGTGGTGAGGAAAGGGAGAAAAAAACAAATACAGCTGGGTGTGATGACACTCACCTGCAATCCAGCTACTTGGGAGGCTGAGGAGGGAGGATCACTGGAGTTCAAGAGTTTGAGGCTACAGAGGCTATGACTCTGCCTGTGAACAGCCACTGCACTCCAGCCTGAACCCAGTCTCCAAAAGCACAAAAAAGCAAAGAAGAGGGCGGTTCCTGTGGCTCAGTGAGTAGGGCACATGCCCCATATACTGAGGGTGGTGGGTTCAAGCCCATCCCCAGCCAAACTGCAACAAAAAAAATAGCCAGGCATTGTGGCGGGCGCCTGTAGTCCCAGTTACTCGGGAGGCTGAGGCAAGAGAATTGCCTAAGCCCAGGAGCTGGAGGTTGCTGTGAGCAAAGAGGAGGAAAGAAAAAGAGAAGAAAACAAAGGAGAAGTAGAAGAGAGGAAGAACTTAGAGGAGTATACTACTGGGGGGTTGTTTTGCTCTTAAAGTAGGAGACAAGGTCATCTGCTGCAAAACAGGTGGAGGTGGAGGGCTGTTGAGAATGGGAAAGGTTGTGACACAGTTCACACCTACTTATATTCAAACTGAGGTACCCCAATCTTCTGACTTGATCTACTGAAGACTTTAGCAGAGCTGAAAAGCAGGACAAAACATACCATAGTGGCTTCTCCTTCAAAAGCGGAACCTTAACTAGAGGTTCAAGTGTGCCATGAGATTAAAAAAAGGTTGAAAAACACTGCTATAGATGAACTAAATGCTAAAGTCTCTATAATGGGCTCTATGAACAAATTTCAATGACCTCTAAATATTTTTTATAATCAATCTTCTCCTTCAACTACCTGAGTTGTTTCCCAGACAGGGTAGATTGTTTGCAAGACAAAGAAGTTGAGATTCTAAAGGTCCTTGGGCAGATCTCCTGAGAAGATTCACCATACTTGACTCCAGTGCATAAACTTGCCCCAAGATACATGGCCCATGATCCCTGTTAGTTGGAGAGGTGGATTTAAGGCACCTTCCCTTTTTCTCCAGACAAGATGTCTTTTACTGATTGGGCGTTTTTGCAAGAAGCAACTTGATCTACACTGAAACCTCTTGCAGCTTTGACAACATCTCCACCCCGAGAGGGGCTATAAGCTTCATTACTGTAACACGCAAAGCGTGTGTGAACATGACAACTCACTACACGTGTGTAAGGGAAACTACTACACCCCTATATGTGATGGCACATCTTTTTCTTTCTCTACAACCCCATATAAACCTCTTGCCACTTTTCCTTGGGGAGACACTGCTTTGGAGAGTATTTCCAAATATATTTCTACAAGTGATTAAAACTCCTATGGATCAAGACCCCCATTCTCCCTGAGAGTTTTGTTACTTTCCAGGCAAACTACTTTCCAGTAATAGAAAACTAGAGAAGGAGGGCAAAGTGTGAGGAGTGCTCAAGAGCAGACTGTATTAACACAAACTTTAGTAGTGTAGTGAAGAACATTAAAATAGTCAAAAAAAAAATCTGGTTTGAACCTAAAGGTTTCTGACAAGTACGGTGGATCAGATGTATTCTAATGTGGCAATTGACATTTCTTAGAAACTTAACTACTTCCAGAGCAGTGGGAGATCTATAGCTCATATATTCAGTCATTCTTAGAGAGTCTAAGGATAAGTCTCTCCAGGGGACGTTATTGTAAAATCAAAGCAAAATATCTAACAGAATAACAAGTAACTATCTGTAATGAAGAACATCTCCACTTCAAAGTGTCACTTGAGATGAAATACACATTCTTAGTATCCAGTGTGAGTTGTTTCATGGTTTAAAAAAAAAAAAAAAGACATTCAAAGAGTGGTCTGGAAAAAAAATCACGGGGGTGAGGGTTAGAGTTGGGAGTCGGTGAGGTCACAGGAGATTGTTAACATTGCAGTTTCTTGAATCCCACATCAGATTTACTAAGCTAGAATCTCCAAATTGGGGGCTGAGGAAAGGGTAAAAATCTATATAGTTTACAGATGTTCCAGCTGGTTTTGAAAACTTTTTATTATAGATCTGGTTCCACTTGAGGGTTAGAAAAAAAAAACTCTCTTTATTATGGAAAATTTTAATTCCATATAAAAGTAGACTAGTAGAATAAATCTCATTATACCTATCACACAACTGGGAGCCAAACGTTAGGTGGGAGTGGTAAGCAAAGTATTGATGAGTTGTGCCCAGTGATGAAGTGACCTATTTCTGCTACTCAAATTTATTTTATATAGATGCTTCCAAAAGTAAATTGGTGTCTCTAAAACAGAAAATGTAGTTATAACCACACATTCTTTTATAATGTAAACATATCTTATCACTCTTTTGATACTCTATAAAATGCAAATGTAGCAAAAGTTCTTTGAGGCCACCTGTAATCCTAACTCCGGGAGAGGTTGGAGGATCCCTTGTGCTCAGGAGACCAGCCTGACTGAGCAAGAGTGAAAATAGAAAAATTAGCCAGGAATTGTGGTGGGCAACTGTAGTCCCAGCTACTCTGTAGGCTGCAGCAGAAGAGGAGTGCTTTATCCCAGGAGTTTGAGATGGCTGTAAGCTAGACTAGGGGCGTAGCACTCTTTGAGAGAGATACTCCATCTCAAAACAAAACAACCCAATTCTTTGGAAGATGAAGATCTAAATCATTCTGAATAGCAGATCTGCATTAATCTGTTTCTTAGTTAATGGCCACATTTATTTCAATAAATATTTTGGAGTACTCACTGTGACCAGTTTATAACATAAGCCCTGAGCTGTTATAGAGAGGATTCCGTCCTCATGCATCAACCTGAGCAGTAGGCATTCCAGCAAGAAAAATGAATATTGAGGAACCACGGGTAATCTCTGCTTTGTACCGGGCCTTGTGGTGAGCTCAGGGGTAGATCCTGTGTAAGCAGATCCTGAGGCTTACACAAATTTGGAAGCCCTTTTAAAGCAAGAGAATATAGAATTATAAAGGCAAAATTAAGTATAGGGACCTGAGCAAGTGAAGGTCCCTAAAATTAGGCTCTTGCCCTCCAGGCAAGATTTACCTAAAATAGACAATTAGAGACCTATATAAGCTGATGTATTGTCTATTGTAATTGACTAAATGGTTTGAAGTATGTGCAAAGTATTTCGCTCCAGGGCAGCGCCTGTGGCTCAAAGGAGTAGGGCAAGGGCCCCATATGCCGGAGGTGGCAGGTTCAAACCCAGCCCCAGCCAAAAACTGCAAAAAATAAAATAAAATAACAAAGTATTTTGCTCCACTAAGGGCTATGGATAGTAGTCATGAAGGGTTGAGAAAACTGAGAAAGGAATGCTTGTTGGAGTTATCCACAAAGGCTTCATGGAGAAAGGCCTACTCTGAAGAATGAGTGTCACTTGGAAAGTCATAATGAAGGGAAGAGGATATTACTGGTAAAGGATCCACATAAACAAAGTCCTGAAAGCAGTAAATAAGCAGAACATTTGGGAAATGGGGGAATACTTGGACTGGAACTAGACCTACTGTTGAGGAACAATAGAAGATTAGGCAGAGACAATTTATGAAATGTCCTGCTGAGGTGCCAGAGTGAGGCATTTCGGTTTTATGAGATAGACCAAGGGCTGGCACACTATATTAGCTCTGGCCTACCTCCTGTTTTTATAAATAAAGTATTACTGGAGCATGGCAATGCCCACTAGTTTACGTGTCTTTCCAGCGAGCAGATTTGAATTGTTGCCATGGAGCCCTTATTGCCCACTTTTCAGAAAGTTTGCTGTTCTCTGAGATAGAGAATTAAGACTTGATAAAAGTGGGATTTTGGAGGAAAAATATCCTCTTAATCTAAGACTGTAAACTAAGTCTCATCCAAGACTTCACTTTGAGAAGCTTTCACAACCTAAATTGTGGGACTCTTAGGTCAAAGGACCTTGAAATATAAAATTCTTTAATAAGGAAGAGAATTAAAATTCTACTGGAGATCATTTTTAAAATTTTGATGTAGTCATAGCTTCTTAAATAAAGCTCTAAGGCAGGTTTAGAAAATTTGAATTGAAATATTTTCCCAGTTTGCAGAGACTATGCCTTAAGGGATAATTTAAGTTGAAATGAATCTCATTCTCTTGCTTCAGGAGTTCTTGGCTATTATTTGTTTTTCCCTGCTGTACTTTTTTTCTAAATCTTTTACAAACCAATTGGGCCAATTATTTTCCATGCAATTAAAATCAAATAGTTTGTGCTAACAGCTCTTTACTGCAGCTGTTTCTTCTTAACATTGGGCATTTTGCATGATGCTATTTTCCTTCCTAAATAAAAGCTCTGTTATTCTATGGTGGGAGTACTTGCAAATTAACATTCTCAGCAACCTTTTTGCAAGGTTTAAATTTTTCTGAGTCGTATCCCCTATGTTAACAGTCCAAGGAATACGCTAAGGTTCAATAAAGTGTTTTTCGGGTTTTTTTTTGTTTTGTAGAGACAGAGTCTCACTTTATTGCCCTCGGTAGAGTGCTGTGGTATCACACAACTCACAGCAATCTCCAAATCCTGGGCTTAGGTGATTCTCTTGCCTCAGCCTCCCAAGTAGCTGGGACTACAGGCGCCCGCCACAATGCCCAGCTATTTTTTGTTGTTGCAGTTTGGCCGGGGCTGGGTTTGAACGGCCACCCTCGATATATGGTGCTGGTGCCCTATCCACTGAGCCACAGGCGCCGCCCTAAAGTATTGTTTTTATACTTTCTTTTTTTTATAGAGCCAGGGTCTTGCTCTGTCACATAGGCAGGAGTACAGTGGCATGATCATAGCTCAGTGTAGCCTCCAACTCCTGTCCCAAGTGATCCTCCTGCCTCAGCCTACTGAGTAGCTGGGACTATAGGCCCATGCCACCTCATTTAATTTTTTTGTAGAGATGGAGTCTTGCCAGATTGCCCAAGCTGGTGATCTTAAGCTCCTGTACTCAAGCAATCCTCCCAACTCACTTCCCAAAGTGCTGGGATTACAGGTGTAAGCCACTGTACTGGCCTATGGTCATTTTTTATTTCACTCATGAACACAGCAAAAGAAATGGATGAATTATTATACCTAAGGACTTGTACCTAGGCAAGAAAAAAATGTAACATTTAAGATGATAAAATATTCCCTGTAAAAAAAATTGCTTTCACTTATTGACATTTGTACCCCCAAATAATCTGTTAATGTTTATTGAAATCTTACAATGTGCATGGCAATGGAATGAAGAAGACCAGGGAATTTCATCCCCAAGTATAGCATCCTGGCATACTGATTATTTAAAATTAAAGACCTTTAGAGACCAACAGATACCAAAAGAAGCTTTATTCTGATGCTCCCTTAAGTCTGGACCTGCCAAACAAGAAAGACATTAACTCTGGTCCCCCCCCCCGCCATCTGAGTTTTCATTAATTTAGCTCACATCCTAGGAAGAAATAACAAAATCTGTCAACACATCTGAACAGATTTTTGTCACTAATTATTATGTGCTCTAAGGGCCCAACAGACTTTGTCAAAGGTTGTCATATGTTCTCCAAGCCCATTATTTCCTCTAAAAATTATTTACTGTCCACCTTAAAATCATCCACATTTCCTCATCTCCCTTTCCCTTTTTTTTTTTTTTTGAGACAGGGTTTTATTATGTTGCCCTTGGTAGAGTGCCGTGGCATCACAGCTCACAGCAACCTCAAACTCTTAGGCTTAAGCAATCCTCTTGCCTCAGCCTCCCAAGTAGCTGGGACTACAGGCGCCCGCCACAGCACCTGGCTAGTTTTTTTGTGGTTGTTGTTGTAGTTTTTTTTGTGGTTGTTGTTGTAGTTGTCATTGTTGTTTAGGAGGCCCGGCCCGGGTTTGGACTCGCCAGCCCCCGTGTATGTGGCTGGCACCCTAACCACTGAGCTATGGGCGCTGAGCCTCCCTTTCCCTGTTTTAAAAGTTTCAGATTAATATGAGGGTAGGCATGATTAGGTTACGTTGTTCGTGTTTGATAGATATAATCCAAGTTGTAGTAGAGCCCTTCACCCAGGGGGTGTGCTGTATACCCTTACATTGTGCACATTAGGTGAGAGTTTATCAATCCCTCCCAGCCACCCCTACTTGAATTAAATTGTTGGCATGTGGTTATTTATCTATTGGTATTATATTAGTATTGAGTACATTGGATAGTTCCCTTTCCATTCTTATGATACTTTACTAAGGAGAATGTTCTTCAATTCCATCCGTGTTAATACAAAAGATATAAAGTCTCCATTTTTATGGCTGAATAGTATTCCATTATACATAAACCACAGTTTATTAATCTATTCATGGGTTGATGGGCACTTGGTGGATCCTTTCCCTTACAAAGAAGGGAATATTAGCATCTGTACCCTATTTGGGTTGTGATGTAATCGCTTTCCTATGATTTTCTCCTCATGGATGTTAAAATAAATTTCGTATGCCCTTTCTCTTATTAATCTGCTTTTTTCAGTTCATTTTAAGTGAGCCTCTGTAGGGGGGAGGGGACCCTTTCCCTTTGCCCCTATGCTATTAGACTGATTTAGCTGTTAGACCTGTTTCTTGCCCTCGTATACTCCAGAGCAATAGCAGTTCTTAAAGGTCTCAGAACCTCTTTATACTCTGCAAAATTTGAGGATACCAACTCTTGTTTATGTGAGTTTTATTGACCAATATTTACCACATTAGAAACTGAGAATGAGAAAATGTTTAAATATCTATTTATTCAATCATTCATTTAAAAGCAATAGTATGCCTGCTTGGCACCCATAGCTCAGTGGTTAGGGCGCAGGCCATGTACACCGGAGCTGGCAGGTTCTAACCCAGCCTGGGCCTGCTAAACAATGACAACTACAACCAAAAAATAGCTGGGGCTGCCATGAAGGCTATGTTAATCAGTTTGATGAAAATATTTCGGACTGTATATGAAACCAGCACATTGTACCCCATTATTGCAAAAAAAAAAAAAAAAAAAAATAGCTGGAGCTTGGTGCCTGTAGCTCAGTGGCTAGGGTGCCAGTCACATACACCGGAGCTGATGGGTTTGAATCCAGCCCAGGCCCACCAAACAACAATGACTGCTGCTGGGCAGGTGCCTGTGGTCCCAGCTACTCAGGAGGCTGAGGCAAGAGAATCACTTGTGCCCAACAGTTTGAGGTTTCTGTGAACTATGATTCCATGGCACTCTCCTGAGGGCGACAAAGTGAGACTCTGTCTAATATATATATATAATACATATTATTTATTATAAACTTAAAAAATATATCTACTTGTCTTAAGTTGTAATAGGCATACTATTACTATTTTTTTTTTTTTTGGCAGTTTTTAGCCAGGGCCGGGTTTGAACCCACCACCTGTCCAGTATATAGGGCCAGTGCCCTACTCCTTTGAGCCACAGGTGCTGCCCCACATTTTTTTTTTTTTTGAGACAGAACCTCACTATGTCACCTTTGGTAGAGTGCTGTGGTGTCATAGCTCAGGTGCAGTGGCTCACACCTGTAATCCTAGCACTCTGGGAAGCCAAGGTAGGTGGATTCTGAGCTCCAGACCAGCCTGAGCAAGAGTGAGACCCCTATCTCTACTAAAAATAGAAAAACTAGAAGGGTGTCATGGTGGGTACCTATAGTCCTAGCTACTTGGGAGGCTGAGGCAAGAGGATCACTTGAGCCCAAGAGATTGAGGTTGCTATGAGCTATGATGATGCCACAGCACTCTACCCAGGGTGGTAGAGTGAGACTCTACCTCACAAAACAAAACAAAAGACAAAGAAAGGCTACAGAAATGCTTAGACTGGATCTTGTGCTAGAGAAGAGGAAAAACTATAATGAACATTTATGAGTCAATTAAAAAATTGGGTACAGGTCAAAAAGTATGATGGCTCATGCCTGTAATCCTAGCACTCTGGGAGGCCAAGGCAAGTGGATTGCTTGAGCTCACAGGTTCAAGACCAGCCTGAGCCAGAGAAAGATCTCATCTCTAAAAATAGCTGGGCATTATGGCTGGCACCTGTAGTCCTAGCTAATTGGGAGGCTGGGGCAATAGAACAGCTTGAGCCCAAGAGTTTGAGGTTGCTGTGAGCTATGACGCCACAGCACTCTACCAAGGACAACAAAGTGAGACTCTGTCTCAAAAAAATGAGTACAGACCGTAGATTATTATAAAGCGTTATAGCAATGTTAAATTGGCTGAAGTTGATAAATGTTTTGCGTTTAGATAATAGGATATCCTTATCCTGAGGAAATATATAAAAGGCCATGTTTATAAATTACTCTTAGATCATTCAGGAAAAAAGAATTCTCTGTGTGTGTGTGTATATATATAGAGAGAGAGGAAGACAGTGAAAATGATAAAGCAAATTGGATAAAATGTTAACATAGTAGGTGAATCTATGAAAAGGAAATACAGATAATTTTTGTACTGTTTATATTTTTCAATTTATCCATCAATTTGAAATTATTTCCAAGTAAAAGTGCTGTTTTCTTTAAAAATTCTGGTCTTCAAAACGCACATATAAGATAACGAACAGACAAATCTTAGCCTAAGGAGAAAATATTCACAATTCACATTTCTGACAAAGGAATCCTATATAAACAACTCCTATTTAAGAATAAAAAGATAAACCCAATTTTAAGAATGGGCTACAACTCGGACAGGCACTTCATAAAGGAAGATATAACAAATAACCAATAAACATATGAAGAAATCCTACACATCATTATGTGTCAAAGAAATATATATTAGGCTAGATGTAGTGGCTCATGCCTATAATCCTCATACTCTTGGAGGCCAAGTTGGGAGGATTGCTTGAGGTCAGAAGTTTGAGACCAGCCTGAGCAAGACTGAGACCCCCCCATCCCTATCAAAACTAGGAAAAGTAGCTGGGCATGGTGGTGTGTGCCTGTAGTCCCAGCTACTTGAGAGGCTGAGGCTGGAGGATCGCTTGAGTTTGAGGTTGCTGTGAGTTATGATGACACTACTGCACTCTAGCTGGGGCAACAGAGCAAGACTCTGTTGAAAGGAAAGAGGAGGAAAGGAGAAAGGGAAAAGGATAAACAAGGGGATAAAAGAAGAAAAATCAGAGGAAGGAAAGGAAAGGGAAGGGAAAGGAGAAAGAAAGGAAGAGGGGGTAGAGAGAGAGAGAAAGAAAAATTAAACCCTGAAACTGGAGATATGTTACATACAACTAGTAGAATAACTAAAAAGTTCCAAAAAAAAAAAAGCAAAAAACCTGTCATTACTAAATGTTGATGAGGACGTGGGACAAACAAAACTCTCATTTTTTGCTGATAGGCATATAAAATTGGTTGACCACCTGGGAAATCAGCTTGTCAAAACTCATCACACTATACTCAATTTATATGTTTCATTGCATGTAAGTTATAGCTCCATAGTGTTGTGGTCGCCATTAAAAAGACAAAGAGAGAGGCTCGGCACCTGTGGCTCAACGGGCTAAGGCGCCAGCCACGTACACCTGAGCTCACGGGTTCAAATCCAGCCCGGCCCCGCCAAACAACAATGGTGGCTGCAACCAAAAAATGGCCGGGCGTTGTGGCAGGCGCCTGTAGTCCCAGCTATTTGGGAGGCAGAGGCAGGAGACTCGCTTGAGCCCAGGAAATTGGAGGTTGCTGTGAGCTGTGATGCCACAGCACTCTACCCAGGGTGAAAGCTTGAGGCTCTGTCTCAAAAAAAAAAAAAATAAAAATAAAAATAAATAAATAAAAAAAAGAGAGAGAGGAAAAAAGATAAAGAAATATATTATAACTCCACTTTCTTTTTACAAAAAAGGAATAAAATGAGATTTTGTTACTACCCTGTTTAAAACTCTTTGCTTCCTTTTGCTAGATACAAACTCTGTACCATGGCTTACAGGTCCCTGATTAGTTTCTGCCTAGTTTTTCAACCTCGTCTCATACTCTCTCCTTGTTTGATACACTGTCGCCACTGGTCTTTGTTCTGTTCTTCAAACATGCCAAGCCCTTTCCTGCATCAAGACCTTGGTACTTGCTGTTTCTTCTGTTTAGAACACTCTTTCCCCAGTTCTTTGCAGAACTGGCTCATTGGCATTTTTGAAGACTTATCTCTAACTTGACCTCCTCAGGAGCTCTCACTGGACTATCCTGCCTAAAGTAATTCCCTTCCAGTTATTCTGGCATTGTCCTATTAATTTCCTTTTTAGTACTCTTATTATCTATAATGAGGAAGAAAAGTTATAAGTTTGCTTTTTGCTGTTAATTGTTCATTCTTTATTTTCCATCCCCCCTCTGTTTTCATTGTTCAATACAGTATTCCCATTGTCTGGTATACAGCCGGATGTATAGCAAGTACTTAATAAATGTGTTAAATGAATGAATAAGCTGTTCTTTGAGAGTAAAAGAAAAGAGAAGATAATTCTTCAGTAAATACAGAAAGCATAATAGAGGAACATATGCCTTCAATCCAATTTATGTACCCGAGAATTTCTTGGAATAATCTGGCTCATACATTGAGAACAAATTATTAAGGAAGAAGACATGGTTTTAAAGTACTAATGTTTAAATTAATTTTATAATAGAAATGAATTTGAGAGAAAGGTTAGTGGAAAATTGGAATATAAAAATATAATAAATGTGAAGATATTGTGCTCACTTCAGCAGCACATATACTAAAATTGAAACAATACAGAGAAGATTAGCGTGGCTCCTGCGCAAATTCGTGAAGTGTTCCATATTTTTTAGACGGTTTTGTTAATTAGTTAGACGTAAGCATTCCACATTGTGTATTAAATCAGCACATTGTACCCCATAAATGCACTATTGTACATAGTTATGATTTAATAAAGAATTAAAAACAAAACAAAACAAATAATTATGGTAAACATTCTCAAGATTCCGAAGGTCTCTCGGATGCTGGAGGCAGAAGTTGTGCTCAAGGTCTGCAGTTTTGCAAAAACAAAGGTGGAGACATTCTATCTGACCTTCTCCACATCCTCCCTAATCAGTGCTAATGTTGGACAAGTAGCTTTTTTCTACTTCTTCCCATTCTATGATAATAAATCCAGACCCAAGGGTTACTCGAGAGGGCTCCTCCCAGAGTTCCTCAATATACCCACATTAAAAAAAAATTAAAGATGTTAAGAGGGTGCTCAAACTTGAAAAGATGAGTATCATGAGAGAGAAAATGCTCCAGACACACAGATGGAGGGACTAAGAAGCTACCTGGAAGTAACAATGTTATAGAAATCAGGAATTATGAGTAAGCATGAATATCTTATGTTTGTACAGATTTTGGTCCCCAAATGCTTGGGACCAAAAATGTTTTAGATTGGATTTTATTTATTTATTTATTTATTTGAGAGTCTCATTTTGTCGACCTCAGTAGAGTGCTATGGCATCACAGCTCACAGCAACCTCAAACTCCTGGACTTAAGAGATTTTCTGGCATCAGCCTCCCAAGTAGCTGGGATTATAGGCACCCATTATAATGCCAGCTATTTTTGTTTAGAAATGAGGGCTCACTGTGGTTCAGGCTGGTCTCAAACTCATGACCTCAGGTAATCCACCTGCCTCGGCTTCCCAGAGTGCTAGGATTGCAGGCATGAGCCACCACACCTGGCCAAGGATTTTTTTTTAATATCTGCATTATATACTTGCTGGTTGAGCATCCCAAATTCAAAATCTGAAATGGTCTAATGAACATTTCCTTTAAGTGCCATATTGACACTCAAAAAGTTTCAGATTTTGGAGCATTTTGGATTTTCATATTAGTGATACTCAATCCCATGATCCTTCTAGTCATTTGGTAAATAAGCCAAAGGTCCCATGTAGGTTGCCTCTGAATCCCACCAAAAAACAAGATTGTCCGTGTTGATGGAAATGTGAAAAGTGAATGGGACTTCCCAACATATAATAGCCTGATATACTGGAAAGAGCAAGACATCAAGTATAGTTCACAGTCCTGCCACTAACTAGCCAATTAAATTGTTTAATGATCAAGCCTAAAATTGTTTTGTCTAATATGTAAGATGAAAAATATGCATTTAATTATCTCCAAGAACTCTTCCCATAATAAAGTTCTGTGAGGTGGAAAAGTAAATAAAATTGGAGATGTTTTGCCTAGCAAAGGTTCAACACGGTTATATGTGCTCACAGGTAGAAGATAAAAAATTTTTAGCATGTTTGTTTATCTCATTTATTCCTAAAGAGAGAAGAAAGCCTCCCCGACTTCAGGAGTATCTCCTCATGTCTGGAAAGCTCCTTGGTTGGTGAAAGAAATGACACCATAAACTTTACAACACTGTGAGGAAAGCTTTCAAATCCAATGGGATGGCTATACAGGTCAGTGAAAGAAAGATAAATTGTAGAATGCAGAAAATTCTTCGGTGTGTGTCACATTCTGGGCTAATTACATAGCTATCTCATTTACTCTTTACGTATGATGTGGGTTTACCGTCCCTATTTAAAAATATGTTTTTCCATCAATAAGAAATTGAGGGCTCAGCACAGTGGTTATGGCGCCAGCCACATACACTGAATTTGGCAGGTTCAGACCTGGCCTGGGCCAGCTAAACGACAATGACAATTGCAACAAAAAATAGCCAGGCGTTGTGGTGGGTGCCTGTAGTCCCAGCTACTTGGGAGGCTGAAGCAAGAGAATTGCTTGAGTCCAAGAGTTTGAGAATGCCGCAGGATTCTACCGAGGGCGACATAGTGAGAATCTATCTCAGACAAACAAACAAAAAAAGAAATCGAGGCTCACGGAGTTTAAGTGATTTGGAAGCCCATGCTCTTTCCATACTCCATCCCATCTCTATCCAGAGAGTCAAATTCTTCTATGTTGCATTGCCTTCCATAGAAACTGCCCTGACTATCTTGGCCCACAATGACTTCTCTTTCCTCTGAGCTTCTCTAGCGCTCATTACCTATACCACCAATTTTGTACCTTTCTTTGAAATGTTGTTTGACTTATTTATTAATCAGTAAGCATTTATTGAACAGCCACCACAGAACCTCTAGGCAGAAGGGATACGCAGATGAATATGGCACAGCCCTTGAACTTAGATGTTAAAATCTCTTGGAATATCTCCATTTCAGCTCTAAGGGATAAAAAAAAATTCATACCAAGAAACCCGAAAGTAGTAAAACCAAGCTTTAAGGGAAAGGAAGATTTTAGCTAATGAACTACAATAGCAAATACTTCACAAACACCCAGGACAAAACACAGCAGAGGTAACAAAGGATTTAAAACTTAAATTCTCCCAAGGATTAGCACTCTTCTCAGGCTGAGGGGCTTCAAGCCAAGCTCTCAGACCTGTGGGAATACAGAATAGCTGGTGGTACAGTGCTGTCTCACTTCCTCTTAAGTAGGCCTAGCTTCAGGAAAAAGACTGTATCTGTTCTGGCCAGTTATGCTACTACCAACACATTCCTAAGATAGTCTTCCCAAAAGCAATGATAACTTTCTTTTTATTATTATTTATTTGTTTATTTTATTTCACAACATTTAGGGGATAGAAGTGATTTTTTGAGACAGTGGGGAAGTCAGGGCTTGTAGCATAACTGTCATTAGTGTGTCCCCCACTCAGATAGTACATACATTGTACCTGACAGGTAACTTTTGATCCCTCACTCCCACTCTCACCCTTTTTGAGTCTCCAAAGTCTACTACACCACTCTGCATAATCATGTATACCCATCTTTTTTTTTTTTTTTTTTGGCAGTTCAGCCGAGGTTGAGTTTGAACTGGCCACCTTCGGTATATGGGGCCGGTGCCCTACTCGCTGAGCCACAGGCACCACCCACCCATCTTTTAACTCCCACTTATAGATGAGAACATGTTGTCTTTGTTTTTTCTTGCTTGCTTGTTTTCTTTTTGTTGTTCTTGCAGTTTTGGCCCAGAGCCGGGCTTGAACCTGCCACCCCTTATATATGGGGCCAGAGCCCCACTCCTTGAGCCACAGGCACCCCTCCCCCCCTTTTTGAGACAGAGCCTCAAACTGTTGCCTTGGGTAAAGTGCTGTGACATCATAGCTCACAGCAACCTCCATCTCCTGGGCTCAAGTGATTCTCTTGCCTCAGCCTCCCAAGCAGCCAGGACTACAGGTGCCCGCCACAACACCCAGCTACTTTTGGTTGTAGTTGTCATTGTTGTTTGGCAGGCCCGAGCTGGATTTGAACCTGCCAGCTCTGGTGTATGTGGCTGGCACCTTAGCCACTTGAGTCACAGGCACCGAGCCAATTGTATTTGTTTTTTCATTCCTAAGATACTTTACTTAGGATAATGGCTTTCAGTTCCATCCAAGTTACTACAAAAGATGTTATTTTGTTCTTTTTTATGTCTAAGTAGTACTCTCTAGTTTATGTATGTACAGATAGCACAAGGGTGGCACCTGTGGCTCAAAGGAGTAGGGCCTCATATGCCGGAGGTGGTGGGTTCAAACCCAGCTCCAGCCAAAAACCACACACAAAAAGACAGAATATATACAGATAGCACATTTCTTTTCTTTTTTTTTTTTTTTGAGACAGAGCCTCAAGCTGTCACCCTGGGTAGAGTGTCGTGGCATCACAACTCACAGCAACCTCCAATTCCTGGGCTCAAGCGAGTCTCCAGCCTCTGCCTCCCAAGTAGCTGGGACTACAGGCGCCCGCCACAATGCCCAGCTATTTTTGTTTGGGTTGCAGCTGCCAACTTGTTGGTTGGCGGGCCCAGGCTGGATTCGAACCCGCCAGCTCAGGTTTACATGGCTGGTGCCTTAGCCCGCTGAGCCATAGGTGCCGAGCCTATTTTCTTTATTCATCAGTTGATGGCCACTTAGCTTGATTCCATATCTTTGCAATTGTGAATTGTGTTGTGGTAAACTTATAAATGCATGTGCTTTTTTGATATAATGACCTCTTTTCCTTTGGGTAAATACCCAGTAGTGGAATTTCTGGATTAAATGGTAGGTCTTTTAGTTGTCTATGGATTATTTCCCATAGATGTTGTACTAATTTACATGTCCACCAACAGTGTATAGTGGTGTAGTAGACTTTGGAGACCCTTCATCCACTTCAACATCTATTTTTTTATTTTTTTGACATTTTAATAATGGCCATTCTGACTCGGGTCAGGTGATATTTCATTATGGTTTTAATTTGCATTTCCCTGATGATTAGTGACATTGAGCATTTTTTTGCAACAATAACTTTCTAACAGATAATGAAAGTCCACATATCATCAGGTGGGATAATCCTTACCTATTTTTCCTTATGAAGAACAAATTAGAAAATGGTGCTTGGAGCTTGCATGATACATGATTATACGTCAAAAAAGAAAAAAAGAAAGTCTACAGATAAAAGTTATGTGAGCAAAGTTGGTTTCTTGGTTCTTTCTTGGTCTGGATCTTGCTCACCAGCAATATTAAGTTCCAGTGTTTTCTTTAGTTTCATATTCTGTAATACTGAATCAAGTCAGTTTGATTTAATAAGAAACTCCAATGGGCAAAGCAATATTTTAGGTGCTTCATAGGATAAACATGAATAAGAGAGGATCCCTGCTTCAAATATTGAGAGCCATTTAAATTATCAATAATATGGACCTGGAAATTTCATGTTCTGATGATAACTACTTATTCTCTTAATAACCATATATAAAAGCCATATACAGTGGAACCTCTGTAATTTGACCACCCAAGGGACTGTAACAAACTGGTTAATATATGGAGGTGGTCAATAAAAGGAGCTAGGCCTCTGTACTTACTAACATATATATATATATATGTGTGTGGTATATGTCTGTTCTATGAAAATTAGTTCAACTTAAGGAGATGATCAATGTAGGGAGGTGGTCAACTATGGAGGTTCTACTGTATATGGTCTGGCATATTTCACCCCATACTGTAAGATTAAAATCATTACCATCTCCGAGGTTCTGGGCTGAGCTACATTAATGTGGAGTCCTGGTCAAGTTTTCCCAGACACTTGTCCCAGAAATTAACAATGTAAGCGTTCTTGAAGCTTGGAGCTGAATGAGGCAGAGGATTTCTTCATCTTACACTTATAACCTAGGATCTGAGAAAGAGACATACTAATCCCTGTGATTACCTAGGGCAGTAGTTCTCAATCTTCCTAATGCCCCGACTCTTTAATTCAGTTCCTCACGTTGTGGTGACCCCCAACCAAGTAGCAATGAAAGTAATTGTATGGTTGTGGCATTAGGAAGGTTGAGATCCACTGACCTAGGGTATCCAACCCCACATCCTTTCTAGACTTGCCCCTGAGTAATATAATTATGATATGATATGATAATATATTCTTCCAAGCTTCATCCTGCCTAATAAGCAAGAGGTAAAAGAGGTGAATGGATTCCCTCTAAGATACAGAGGGTAGGTTTAAGAGAACTGAAATTCACTGAGCATCTACCGTGTGCTACACATGTCATATCTCGTTTAAAGCTCACATTAGCACTGTGAACTAAGTATCATTGCCTCTATTTTACATCTGAGGAAAGTGAGATCCAAAGAGGTTGAATAACTTTTAACACAAAGCTAGTAAGTGGGAAAGCCGTGATTCAGCTTTGGAGAATGGCTGCTGATGGAATTCTAGTTTAGGTATCTGTTGGACTCTGGCTCTACTAGGACTTTTTCATGGCTATCTCAAATTGTCACTTTGGCCCCCACACTTTAGGCTGTACTTCAAGGAGACCCAAAGTGCTCCTGAAATTCAATTGCACCAAATACCTTTGGTCTCCACAATTTAGTTTCTGCAGCTTAATTTAGGCTGCTTCCAGATTAGAAATGTGAAAGCTCATTTGCCATAAGAAAAAAGATCACACTATGAAAACCCCAGCCAAGTTGGTAGCACCCTGGGAGGTAGGAACCCTTGAGGCAGAGGAGCTGTAAAATATAGAGGTCTCTTAGCCCTGAAAGCACTGAAGATCTGGGAGGCCAGGCAAAGTGGTCAGAGGGCTGGCCCCACAGCTGGGGGTCATTAACAGCCCAGGATTGCATAAAAAGCAGTGGGAAAGCAGGGGATAGCTTTGGTCAGGCTGCCAAAGTCACTGAACCAAAGCCTGGACCCTGAGTTCACCGATCCTTCCTACTCAGCAATTTCTGCCGGTAAGTCCAAAGGGGAATTACTTCAGGAATCTGATAATTTAACTCTGCTGTGCTGATGTAAAGATGTCATCACCAAAGCTGGAAAGAAAACGGGCCACTGATGATGACATGATTTAATACTGAGGTCAACCCTTTTCTGTAGGGAGCTTGGCAGGAATTCTCTAGACAATTCCCAATCATTTATATTTGACTTTGGAATTTAAAGTATCACTGGCAGCAGTAAGGTTTAACTTCCTGATTATGTTTAATTTGGGTTGAAAACTGAAATAATAATCTTTGAGAATTCACTGATTGATCAATGAGGCACAAAGGAGAATCAATTGGTCGTTTAGAAATTTGGCAAATTTGTGACCCACAAAGGAGGAGGTGAGTCATAAATAAACAATTCTAGTCATAATCAGAAGTTGGCTCTTTTTAGTTTGTGGTCACAGACACAAACTAGGCTGGGGAGAAAGCTACATTGTCCAGAAGACTTCGAAATCTTTCCTTGGCTATCTACCCTTTCATAGAGGTGTTTCTTTTCAACTTATCTTTTCCTTTGGCTTCTAAAGTTTTTCTCAGAGAACAAGTCAATCCCTTGCTCCAGACTAAGGCCGAATATGTAAAGTTTGTCAGTTTTATCTTTGCCCACAGGCTTGGTCACATTCAGATGGCCTTTCCCAATAAACCTGAGATTACTGATGGTGTTTTAATTTTCTCTTTGGGGGGCCCTGAATTTCCTAAATTGCCTTTGAGAGACTCAGATATTATAAATAGTTATAGGCCTCATGTATCCATCACTAATGTCATCTGTACAAAATCAAGAAAATATACTCTAACGGATACAAACCTAGAATACCATTGTCCTACATATGACAGGTGAGGGTTGTTCCTGGATGTCTTGTTTTCAGTTCAGTGCAAGACAGACCTGGATCACACCATCTACTTTTTATTTATTTATTTATTTTTTTGAGACAGAGTCTCAAGCTCTCACCCTGGGTAGAGTGCTGTGACATCACAGCTCACAGCAACCTCCAACTCTTGGGCTTAAGCGATTCTCTTGCCTCAGCCTCTCAAGTAGCTGGGACTAGAAGTGCCTGCCACAACACCCAGCTATTTTTTGGTTGCAATTGTCATTGTTGCTTAGCCAACCTTGGCTGGGTTCGAACCCACCACCCTAGGAGTATATGGTCGGCGCCCTGGCAAACTGAGCTACAGGTGCTGCCACACCATTTACTTTAAATGACCTTTAAGAGGAGAAGATATTTTGGAGTTATTCTATCACTTGAAAATGGATCAGTACCATTACAAAAGTAAATATAGTTATTTATCAAAAGCCAGATTTCCAAGTCCAAAACAGAGGAAAGAACCTCAGTCCTGAGAACCAGTTATCCTTTGCTGGGTATGGCACATCCACATCATGCTTAGACTTCAGGCTGAGTGTGTTATTCACAGGAGACGGGAGATGAGGGAGTATGTGTCAGAAAACTGGTCTACCTTTTGGGCTTCCAGGGTCCTATACCATTTTAATCAGTCAGCCAGCCTCCAAATATTTACTGAGCACCTATTATGTGTGCCATTCTAGCCTAGTTGCCAAAGGGGATAAAAAGAGGAATTTTACACAGATTGTAAAAGCATTTCCACAAACTCATACAGGAGGTGAAGATGGCCTCTGATGGTCCTCCCATTTAGTTTCTGCAGTTACTTCAGGTACTCATCTGCCTAGGTGTCGGCCCTCATGCCCCAGGCCTAATTTTCCCTCATGTGCCACAACTTTTGTCTCCAAAAATTTAGGACCTGTACTGCTGGTGGAATTTGAGGTAACTGGTAAGTTATACAGAAGATGGTTTTAGGTGGTAGATGGACAAGCATAAATTAAAGAATCACATTATGAGAAAGTAATTCCCTGGATTAAGAAAGTCTTATATGGCTCGGCGCCTGTGGCTCAGCGGGCTAAGGCACCAGCCACGTACACCTGAGCTGGCGGGTTCGAATCCAGCCCGGGTCCGCCAAACAACAATGACGGCTGCAACCAAAAAATGGCCGGGCATTGTGGCGGGCACCTGTAGTCCCAGCTACTTGGAAGGCAGAAGCAGGAGACTCGCTTGAGCCCAGGAATTGGAGGTTGCTGTGAGCTGTGATGCCACAGCACTCTATCCAGGGTGACAGCTTGAGACGCTGTCTCAAAAAAAAAGAAAGTCTTATATGATATTAATGTCATTACCACATTCTAAAATTTATCTCCTTTCTTTTTTTT
>CAUYON010119855.1:0-14620 GCA_963573935.1 Arctocebus calabarensis
TGTGGTGGGGTTAAGTGGCTCTGTCTTATTTTCAGCTGGTCTTTGTCTTACCCTAGAGAATCTGTTACTCTGGATTGAAATCTGAGCTGTGAAGGAATACCAGAGTTAAGTTGCTGCACCCCCCACAGGTAACAAATGAAAAAGCCAAATCAAACCTTCCCACTACCACACACCCAGGGTACCACTTTGGAAAGTCCTCGGGTGATTAGCCCAACTGAAGGTGTCCTAATCAATTATCCTAGCCAGCACCAATCTCAAATGGAAGAGTTAAAAAAGTCTCTGGCAACTAGATAGCTTCCGCTGGAAGCTGTTGTATAATTCACTACGATGCTCTGTGAGCTCAGGAGGGCACCCCCCCCAGCCAGTAAATTAGTCTGGGAAGGTTTATGCCTCCTTCCCAACCTTGCCCCTCTGTCACATCCAGTCGGTGGTAACAGTTGTGATCAGTTTCATCCAATGAGCAGATGCTCCAGAGGTTTGTGCCTGCCTGGGCCACAGTGAGGTCTGTGGCTCCACAACCAGTCCACTACTCCTTGTCACTGTTTAGCAGGGGGAGGTGAGGCCTGACAACCAGGGTACTTAACAGGGGCTGGGGCGATTCACTCAGTTTCAGCCCTGTCCCTGATTGATGTTGCTGCTGGAACAGAACAAGTTTGCAGCATTTATTTCTGTCAAGGCTATTTTCCCTGATCAGACTGGGGCTGCAAATGGGTTTTACTCTGTCTGTGAGTTCCAGCCCTCTGTCTCAGCTTTCATCCCCTGAGGGTCAGGTTAAGCAAAGCAGCCCCTCTGCGAGTATTCTCCCACAACAATTCCACAACACTTGGAAAGGAAAATCAAACCTTCCCACTACCACACACCCAGTGTACAATGTTGGAAATTTCTCGGGTGATTGGCCCAGTTAAAGAGGTACCAACCATGTCCCAGCCAGTGTCAACCTCCAATCAAAGAGTTGAAAAGTCTCTGGCGACTAGACAGCAGAAGTCTGCTGGCAGCTTTAGTATAACTCACTCCAGTGTTCTGTGAGCTCAGGAGGGCCCCCCAAGCCAGTAAATTATCCTGGGAAGGTTGATGCCTCTTTCCCCGCCTTGCCCCTCTATCGCACCCAGTCTCTGGTAACCCTATAGGGCTGTGGTCCAGTTCCCTCCAATGAGCAGATGCTCTAGAGGTTTGTGCTTGCCTTGGTCACACGGGGCTCTGTGGCTCCTCAGCCAGTCCACCAGTTATGTCGGTGTTGGCAGGGGGGAGGTGAGGCCTAACAACCTGGGTACTTGATGGGGGCTGGGGCGATTCACTCAGTTCCAGCCCTGTCCCTGATTGATGTAGAGTAGATGAAAAAGCTGATAGAACAGAACAAGTTTGCAGAATTTCTGCCCTGTGGAGGAGACGATGGGCTGCTAATAGTCCTGAGCTTCAGCCCTTTGTCTCAGCTGTCGCCCCCTGAGGGCCAGGTATGGCTGAAATTTAGCAAAGCTTTGGTCCGCTTTGGCCAGCCGCTTTTCGGCTCACTCTCTCACCGCTCCTGAGCCGGGAGAACAGCACAGACCAGCGGCAACCCACACCCTATTCACAACCCTCGAGAAAGTATTCACAAACCTGGACTCTGTGGGGGACAGACCTCCAGACCTCAGGGTGAGACTGGAGGGGAGTGCCGGGAGTTCCAACTTGCAGGTAGAGAATATATACAGTTTTATACAGCTTTATGCCTGGCAGGAGAGTGCCATGGCACAGGGGAAGGAGGTCCAGTTTTTAGAGGGTCTCTCCCGTAGGGTAGAGTGGGAGGACATCTGAACTCTGCTCGCTTGTTTGTATGGAGGTAAGAAGTATACTGCGAGCTGTTCTCTTGGGGGAGGGGACTCCCTTCCACTTGGTGATGTGCTCTGTACCTTTTATTTGTATCCTTGGGGTCGCAGGTTGCTCTAGTAGGGTTGATGTACGTTCAACCTTGTCTCTTGGCTCAGCTCCAAACTGTTGGCTTTCTCGCTAAATTTCTGTCCTTTAACTCTCCTTCTGGACAGGAGCATCTGCACAAAGCTGGCTACAGACCACCATCTTGGCTCCTCCCAAGATGGTAGATTTAAATCCAACCATGTATATAAACAGTCTACACTCTTAGGCAAATAAACAAATTAACTTTGATCTCTTATCTGCATTAAATTTCTCTCAAAAAGTTGTTCAGTGAAAGATTAGAAACTAGAACTAATCACAGTTATACTAGCAAAATGACCTTGGCAGTGATTCCTTTTCTGGCTTAAGCATATCACAGAGAGATGACTAACAAGTTCAGCCAAGAGACATTGCTGAAGGCACTTTGCATTTCTTCCTTCTTGGAGCATTTAACTCTGATTGCCATAGTGTTACAGTCAATGCTCAAAAGGGATTTTTGCAGTGACTATTCCCTTTCTCACAGGCTGAGGCTTAGGAGCAGTATTAAAATGACTTTCCTGTATCTTCCTTAGACTCAAAGAAACTCTGGAGCCCTTTTGGGCCCGTCTCATTTTGTTTTGGTCATTGGCATATGCTTGTTTATCACCTGAGAACCTGCAGTCTCATCGGGTCTCACACTAACTCACTCCCAACACACCTCAACCTCCTTCCTAGCTCAGGGGCCTATTTAATGATGTGTCTTTTTCCCAGGACACTTTAGCATCTGGCCAGTTCTGTTCACTTTGTGAAGTCCTTTTCATCCTTTAGCTCTTCATTCTCAACTCTGGTACTACCCTCCTCCAGCCTACCCCTACCCCAAATTCTTACCACATTTTGAAATTATGTACTGTCTGGTATAATAGGATGACAGGGATGGAAGCAAAACCACTATCAGTGTATTTATCACCTCCTCAGATTACAATAGTCTAATGCTGGCTGTGCTGATGCACCTGTAGTCCCAGTTACTTGGGAGTTTGAAGAAGGAGGACTGTTTGAGCCCAGGAGTTTGAGTCCAATCTGCATAACACGGATCCAACTCTTTAAAAAAAATCTTTTGTAACTGGGTTTCCCCCCACCACTGAAATTTTAAGCAGAATTTATGAATTTTATTATGCAGTTTGGGGAAATCAGTGGAGGGAAAACTTGAGAAACAGGTAAGCTTAGAAGATCCATATTGGGGAAAGAAGGTACTAGGGGTGAAGGAAAAGTGGATCCAGATGAAGAAGCTAAAGTGCAGTAAATAAGGAAAGGACAGCAGGTATGTGAGCTAGGGAGGAACTGAACAATGAGTGTGCAGAGAGGCACTGGCATAACTGTGGGATATGAGAGACATTAGGAATGGGAGAAAAGGGAAAAGAGAACACATGTGTCTGTAGGCTACAACTTCAATCTCCTTTGACAACCTTTGAGAGGCACCATTAAGGCTGGAAATGGCTTTAGTGAAATTTTGGTTGCTCTATTTATAGTATTTAGGAATAGGGGGGCACAGAGAGACTGGTCCACATGGGGTACTGTAGTCAACTGAGGCTAGTTGCTTTGGCTGACAAGGTCTATTCCTCTTCCATTTATAAGGCACCTCAGTTTCTTCTGGGGACTGTCTAGACCATTCCCAATCCATAGGCTTTCCTGGAATTGGCATATGACTTCAGCCTGGCCCGTCATAGTACCACATACTTCTGGCCAGGATTAGTTTAGGAACGTGTGTGATTTGTTTTGAATTAATGAAGAGTCATGCGTAGAATATTTTTTGGGAGGAAACGTTGTTCTTTTATCACTGGGTTTGAACGTGGAAATGAAATCAACATACAGAACAGCAGGACTGAAAGGAGGAGAGGCACCAGGTCCTGGTGACATTGTTTGAGCCCCTATACCAAACCATCCTCCATCTAGCCCTTGAGGCAATGAACACCTTTTTTTTTTTTTTTTGGCTTTTGCAATTTTGAATTGGGGTTTTGGCCATTTGGAATCGAAAGAGTTCTAAATAATTATATAGCATTCAACTTATATCTGTGTTACATGTGATTAACACCTGTCCCCATGATTAACTTTGATGAGACAGGGGACTATGCCTTTTTTTAATTCTCCCTATGGCTTAGCATAGTATCTGGAATATTTGTTGGATAAATAAATAAATTCTGTATAAATATATTGTTTTGTGACTGGATTGCATTCTGGGGGCCAGGATTTCTTGTCTTGCTAATTTTGAGTGCCCAAAATGATGTACTAGGCTGAGAACATTTTAGGTACTTCATAAGTGTTGGCAGAATAAATGAACAAATATACAAAATCAAACCAGAGGAAGGGATTACAGCACTCTTTATGGAAAAACCAATTAACTTGGTTTTTATAAATAAATTTCTCAGATACATACCCTTAATGTCTATAAAGCAAAACCTTAGTTCTTATTGAGAGAGGATACTCAGGAAAAGCAAGGTCTGAGAAAACAAAAGTCTTCTCACAGGAAGCCCCAAGAACACACTTACAAAGTCCTCCCCTTGCTGACTCAGCTCTTAGGAATTTGTAGAAACTTAGCATCCTGGGACCAGAAACTGATGCTTACTTTCACATCTATAAAAGCCTGAGCCCACCTTCTCCTGCTTGTTTCAAACTGACCAATGAGAAGGAGCCCACTTTCTCCAGCTTGGTTCAAACTGACCAATGAGAAGGGTGCCTGTGGACAAAGAGCCCTTGACTGGAGATGAAGGAAAAAGACAGATCCAGTCAGGGAGTGTGGCCACTTTGGACTCTGGTCTGCCCTGGCTCTTTCAGCTGCAATAAAACTCTTCTCCATATCTTGGTGTTCAAGTGATTCTCTCTCCATTGGGTCCCTGTCTTCCCACAACATGATAACAGATTTGGAAAACTGGAAATGAATTCAGTATTTACAACTACTATTCTATTCTTCTCCATTATTTTACATCATCAAAAGAGATAACTTTTTACAACTGGACTCTTACGCTTCTTTGATCTTAAAGTCTAACTTTAAGAAAGCCAAAGGTTAAAGTAAGAGTAAAGGTTAACAATCATTACATATTTATACATTTTTCAGTATCTGAAGAATAACAATTTAAATGCTATTTATGGTATTTACAATGTCAAAGGTTAAGGCAGGAATTTAAGCTACATAAACTACATTTCTAGATTATTTAAACTTCTAACTTTTAAAGATGTAGAAGTAAATATCCAGTAAGAATCCTAAAAATTAAAACAAAAATCCACAAGTAATCTTAAAACCCACTCAGGGACCCAGGCATGTAATGAATCTATTCTGAGAATAGGAAGAGAACTTTTTTCATCATTTCCTCTTTTAGGAGGTCTTGCCTATGATTCAACAACAACAAACAAACAAACAAACAAACAAAATATATATACACACACACACATATAAACATACAGATGTGGGTGTGTGTGTGTGTATATATATATATATATATATATATATATATATATATATATATATAGAGAGAGAGAGAGAGAGCGAGAGAGAGAGAGAGCGAGGGAGATGGATGCCTGGAAAATAATTGTATGGTGCGAGTTTTCTAAATCTTCTGTTGTAGTGGGCTGAAAAAGCTGTGATTCCAGGAAAATGTGGTTTTCCAGGTGACCTTTTCTCTCAGGACAGCACTGGTGAAGAGGAAGAGCTTTCCCCTTCTTTGCAAGACCAAACCCTGACCAAACTCAATCCTGAGAAACAAAAAGCAAACCCACCGGAACGAAGCAGCATGTGCCTTGCCAGTCTGCGACAGGCTTCTCTGCTGTGTTCCACCTGTCTTTCCTCGTAAGTGAGAGGACCTAGTAAGTTCACGACATTGAGCATGTCATGCGTAGGAATCTCAGATTTCTTAGGCTGATTTTATCAGTTAATTAATGCATGATGTTGTTGGAAACTGTAGCAGTCGGTTCCCATTACAATGAGCCTTAGAAAAATAAAAAAAATTAAAACAAGAAATTTAGATTTGACAGACTCATGGTTAAAAAACAAGTCAAAGAAACAACATTCGTGCATTTTGTTGTAACAAGGAGAAAGGTTTGACCTTAGAATGGAGGAAACTCTTCCATTTTTAAGTTAATTCTAGAGTAAGGAGTTAAGGATTTGTCTTTTATATCAGGACAAAATGAATATGTGGCTTTTAGCTATCATCCACCTTAAATTCCCCTCTACAGGAAATAATTATAATCCAGTGGAATTATTCTTTCTTTTTCTGTTTTGCAGTTTGGCAGAGGTGGGGTTTGAACTCACCACCTTCTGTATATGGGGCCAGCGCCTTACTCCATGAGCCACAGGCACCGCCCAATTCTTTCTTTCTTTTTGTTTCCTGAGACAAAGTCTCACTCTTTCTCCCTGGGTAGAGTGGCATGGTATAATTGAAGCTCACAGCAATCTCAAACTCTTGGGCTCAAGCGATCCTCCTGCCTCAGCCTCCTGAGTAGCTGGGATTATAAGCGCCTCCTAAAATGCCCAGCTAGTTTTTTTTATTTTTAGCAGAGACCAGGTTTTGCTCTTGCTCAGGTTGGTCTCCAACTCCTGGACTCAAGCAATCCACCCCAGAGTGCTACAATTACAGGCATGAGCCCCCAATGCCCAGCCAGAGTAATTCTTTTTTATAAAGAGATATGAAAAAGTATTTACAACAGAAAAAGCATATTGTGATCAGATCAATAGCACACGGGTGTTGTGGATACTCTGTCATGATTTTTATACATCTGCTATGTAAAATCCTTTATAATATTTATTATAATAATTTTTGTGATATTAAAATGCTATAGCATCAATCATTTTACATTATTTTTTATACATAGTATAACATGGGTACTTAGTATTTGTTTGTACCAGATACATCATAGATGATCATTAACTATTGAATAAAAGGATAAAAAGTTGAATTGTTTTAGCAACAATTTATTTAAAAATTCTTCTAGACCAGGCATTGCTCATGCCTGCAATCCTAGCACTCTGGGAGACCGAGGCAGGTGGATCGCTTAAGCTCAGTAGTTCCAGACCAGCCTGAGCAAGAGGGAGACCCCGTCTCTACTAAAAATAGAAAAACTAGCTGGGCATGGTGGGCCTGTAGTCCCAGCTACTTGGCAGGTTGAGGCAGGAGGATCACTTGAGCCCTAAAGTTTGAGGTTTGCTGTGATCTATGAAGCCACACCGTACTCTACCTAGGGTGACAGAGTGAGACTGTCTCAAAAAAATAAAATAAAATAAAATAAAATAAAAATCCTCTAAATTCTTATCTGACTTTTTTTTTGTAAGAGAAACCTGATGATTTAATGTATTTATCTCTTCAACAAAGATATACCTAAAGATCCCACAAATGTCCAGAACCCATTTGGTAGCCTTCTTAATATTATACTTAAACATTATTCAGATTAATTTACATTGCAATCTCAGTAGCCTTGGATGCCAAAATTAATTAATAGCTCTTCTCATACTTTATACATAGGGAAGATTATTTCTCTATGTCTCAGGATGAGTTTTGCAAATTAAAGAGGAACCTGATCAAACTGTTTTATCATTATCTCTGAATGTTAATCCCTAGGATAAACAGAAGGGAAATTAGAATAGTCATTCAATTATCAGGGTTGTTTTTTACTAAACTTAATCTTTGAGATATGCTATTTTAGAGAGGCTTCATAGTGACAGAATTTTCTCTTAAACTTACAGGAGCTCTGGCATTTGGTATCCCTGATTGTAACCATACAGACTAAAGGTAGGAGGCTGAGGAACGTGGAAGACTGGATTTCCCTTAGATGGTCACCACCACATACGTACCCTACCCCAGACACCCTTACAAAGTCATGCTGGTGCTCCTCCTGTCAAGAGCTAGGACTGATGGTTTTTCCCTTGGATCCAATAGACTTGAAACTATGGTGCAAGTGACCCTGGATGACTTCTGAGGCTAAGTCATAAGAGGCAATAAGCTTCTGCCTTGTGCTTTTGGACACTTGACCTTGAAACTTAACCACCATGTTGTGAGGAAGCCCCCGCCACAGAGTGAGGATGTTTGTGGGTGATAACCTGGCCAACAGTCAGGATCCATGGGACCTGGGAGAGAGAAAGCCTTCAAGATGACTCCAGCACCAGAAATTGTCCAACCGCACAAGAAAAAAACCCAGGAGAGAATTGCTCAGGTGAGTGAAGGAAAGATCCAGAACTGTGAGTTAGCAATAAAATGATTGTGGTTGCCTTAAGCCACAAAGGTTTAGAGCAATGTTTTTCAACGTTGTTATCTCATGGCACACTTGAACCTATAGTTAAACTTCCACAGCATACTTAAATTATGTTGATCAAAAAAAAAAAGAGTACAGGTTGGCGCCTGTGGCTCAAAGGAGTATGGCGCTGGCCCCATATACCGGAGGTAGTGGGTTCAAACCCAGCCCTGGCCAATAACTGAAAAAAAAGAGAATATAAAAAAAGAAATATTTGAACTTTTTTCAAAAATAATTTAATGATCTTCAAAAATTTTTGCAACACACCGAAGATCCTCTCATGACACACCAGTGTGCTGTGGCACACCGGATAGATATCACTGGGGCGGGGGGAACACATTATGCAGAAGTATACATACAACCGGGCAAGACATTCTCTCTTCAATTCCCTAGGTAACCTTTTTGGGGGGTTTTTTTGGTAGTTTTTGACAAGGGCTGGGGTTGAACCAACCACTTCCGGCATATGGGTCCGGCACCCTGCTCCTTTGAGCCACAGGCACCGCCCGTAGGTAGCCTTTTGTGGTCCAAAGAACTGACGGCATTCTCTGTGTGGAGGGAGAAGGTTTCCTTCTGATGACATAGCAACAAACCACGCAAAGAGAAGTCACATTAGATTGCCAATTATGCAGCCCTGGGTGTTGATCTTATCTCTTGGTTAACTTAAGACTTCTGGGAAAACCATAAAAGCCTGAAAAAATTAGGGGGGATACTTCAAAAAACTAGGACATAGGAAAACCCAGTTATAGACTATGTATATGCAAAATACAGTATGATTTTTTATTTTTTAATAATTTATTTTTTGTGCATAACTGAATTTGAAGGCATAGATTTCTATCTGTTTTGTTCAGGCTGCACCTCCAAGATGTAGAATAGTGCCTGGCACAGGGGTCAATGAAAGTATGTTGAATGAGTGGATGGATGTAAACAGAATTCATCTGCCTGGCAGAATAAGCACCAAAACTGACTTCTGGCAGATATGGTTGTGTGTAGCTTTGCTTCTGTTTTTCTTCTCTGTTTTTCCTATTTTGTCTACCATGATCATGTATGACTTATATAAAATGCTTGTAAAAGGCCATAGAGTTTTATGATAATTTGCTTGTATCCAATTATTTTTTTAAGCCAAATATCCTCTGTAAGAACAAAGGTGCATGATAATAGTTCTGAAGGCATGGTGTTATGTGGGCACAGCCATTAATAAATAGAGATTTTCTTGGCCACCATATGATTTCTCTACAAAATACCATGGAAACACAGATTTCTGTCAAGGATCAAAGTAATTACAATATTTCACTTATTTTATTGTCTTATGAGCTCTTTATTTTAGCTCAGCTGGGATTCCTTTTGTCTGCTAATTTAGCAACACCAGATCCATGGGTCCAGTAGTGCACACCTGTAATCCTAGCATTCTGGGAGGCTGAGGCAGGTGGAAAAACCTGAGCTCAGGAGTTTGCCACCAGCCCGAGCAAGAGTGAGACCCCCCTCTCTACTAAAGATAGAAAACTTAATCGGGTGCTGTGGCGGGCACCTGTAATCCTAGCTATTCAGGAAGCTGAGGCAAGAGGATCACTTGACCCTAAGAATTTAAGGTTGCTATGACGCCACAGCAGTCTACCAAGGGCAACAAAGTGAGACTCTGTCTCCAAAAATAAAAAATAAAAATAAAAACACCAGATCAAAAAATATATATAAAAAGCATAAAAAATGAACAATAAAAACACCAGACCATCACCTTACTTCAAAAAATGCCCTGTGAAAATGTCTCTTGCCTCTACAACTGTTCAAATTTAGGATAAAGAATAGATTTCTGTTTGCATGCCAATTCTGGCTGACTGTACTTGCGATTAACCAGCAAGCTCTGGGAGGAGTCTAGGGCTACAATTACACCTGACTGATTTGCGATGTCTGCCGTGGATCAGGTGTAAAGGAGAAGAGGCCCGGTTGTCAGTGAGCATGTGATTTGGTCAGTTACAACTGTCTTACTCTGTCTTGTGTAGATCTTACTTTTGAACAAATTATTGATCCTGTATAGTTTCTTCTGATGAGATCAAAATGTCATATGCAGGATAATGGTCCCCCAGACTGTCCATATCTTAATCCCTGGAACTGGGATAAGAGTTAGTCTTGCCTGAAATGAGAGAGAAGATGATCCATTTGCTGTGTAACTGGCATCTAGTGTGACTTCTCTTTCCATTGTTGTTATTGGGTAAATATGTCACACAGCAAAGGGGCATTAAGGGGGCAGTTGGCGTAAATTTGCCAATCAGCTACCAGAGTAGGGAAAGGACTCTGGATTATTCAGGAGGGCCCATCGTGCTCATAAGCATCCTAGAGTGGAAGAGGGAGAGAAGTTAGAGGGATTCTTTGTGACTCCAGAAAGGAAAACCAGAGAATTGGGGGCCTGCAGCTTCTGTTTGATGTCTGAAGGCAAAGGACGGAAGCCAAGAGTTAAGGAAAGTGGGCTCCAGAAGCCGGGAAAGGCAAGGAAACAGATTCTCCTCTGCAGACCCCAGAAAGGAATGTACCCCGCTGGCTCCCCAGCTCAGCCCGGTGGAAGCCACGTCAGACTTCTAACGCACAGGACTGGAAGACAATAACTTTGTCTGTTCAAACTGCCACATTTCTAGTAATCTGTTCCAGCTGCAATCGAAAAACTAATTCACAAAATACAGCTTATTCTACCCTTAAAAAGAAAATGCTACTTCACAATCCCTTTCCAGTGGCTCATCCATTAGCTTTTTCTGGATATCCCTTTAAAACTTATTGCTAGTTCGATCTAACACTTTCAGAATCAAGTCTCTATTTAGTGTTTTCTGTATTCTTTTCTGTAAATCAATTCTGTCTTACCACTAGGGAGTGGGGGGGAAATAATGTAAAGAAGAATACTAAAATACGTGTATTTAGAAAAGTAAAAAAAAAATAAAATAAAAACATTACAAAAACAAAACACACACACAAAAAAGAATCAAGTCTCTAATCTAATTAATTAGCATCTAATCAATATCTTGTAGTAAGCTATATGAAAAACAAGCAGCTATATGTAAAACATGAATCATTACTGATAGTCCGCAAATCTCCTTTCTCTCAAATAATTCTTGTCTATCCAGTAAGACCACAATTCACTGAACAATTATAGGCCAATAATAGATAAAGTATTTGAAATTACTTGCAATACGAGGGAAGAGAAAGATTACTATTAGCTAGAATTATTAGCTGTGCCTTTGAGGAGAAACTATAGTTACTGAATATCAGATTAATAAAAAATAGGCAAGAACCAACTATTGCTTTATGTATGTTATTTCATTTAATCTACAGAACAACCTTATAAGGTAGGAATTATTGTCCCTATTTTACAAATGAGGAAATCAAGTCTAGTTCAGGAATTAACTCGTTCAAGTAGGACTGTAGAAATTGGGTAGAGTAGGTAACATTTTCCTTGTGCCCTCTGACCTGGCCCTCTCAAATCCCTAGTTCAAAGACATGATAAACCTTTTGGAACTTTGGGAATGCCCAGATGATTTACTTTAATATTAAGAACTAGGATTGTTTTTTTAAGAGCCAATAGCCCTAATCTTTATTTAATGATAACCAAAGCAGTGTCTACAGCAATGCTTCTCAAATTTTGTCACATATTAGAAACACCCAAGGAACTTTTGAAAATCCCAGTATCCAGGCCATACTCCACATCAATTAAATATAAATCTTTGCAATGGATTTAGAGACTAGCATTTTTTTTTTTTAAAGCTCTCAAGGCAATTCCAAGTTTAGGAACTCCTGATCTACAACCAAGAACTATTTTTAGTAGTTATCCCCCGAGCATTTGACTGGTTTATAGGATGTATTATGAGAGTTTACTGTTTTTTTTTAAAATCTCCTTATTTTGAGGATTCACCAGAAAGTTTAGTTCCTTGAGCTTAGAAGCTTACTGAAATTGAAGTTCTTTTAAACTATAGCTTCATTTTTTGGGTTTTAGATTTTTGAGTCAGCTGGTGATATTTCCTAATTTTTTTCTTAATTTGAATATATACATGCATATTTTTCTATTTGTAATTCTTCTAATGCCCTCACTCTCTGTACTTTTTGTATTTGTATCACTAGCATATTTTAAAGAATATCTGTGCTTATAGTCTATTTCTATTAAGTTGGTCATATTGACATTAAGTCAACTCAGGGGGCAGGAAAACCTTTTAAATTGTACTGTAAATAAAGGAAATCCAAACAAAGACACTATCAGTCTTGTGACCTAAGTTCTTACAGAAGAGGTAGTAAAAACTCATATCCCAGTGAGACCAGTCAGGAAATCTAAATAAATGAAATGGACCAGTGAGTTTGAAGAGAGAATTACAGGGAAGAAGAAAAGACAGAATAAACAGAGCTCATTGTTGCCAGATCTTCCAGCTTTTAAAGAAAAGCTAGTTAAGTGTCTATGAATTTTTTTAATGTCTGCTCAAAAAATTTTAAATGACTATGTTATTCAAACAAAACATGTCTGTGCTTGGGACTCAATCCACTGCCCTACTACTTGCAACATTTTAAGCACACAATGGCAAATATACAGGGGTGAACATGCTTGAGTTACTGTCCTTGAAATCCAACCTTGGTTAGAATAATAGCAGATGGGCAATCCTGGTTCTGTTTTGTTTTGTTTTGTTTTACTTGAGTGATAAGATCATTGGCTCCTTGACATCGGGGATAAAATTAAATATTTATGTGAACTACATTATAAATTGCATAATAAATTACACATGTACTGAAACATAATTGTTTGATTTATGACTAGGGATACAATCATAAGACTGAACAATTCTGCATTAGTTAACATAGTTGCCTAAGTTACTGTTTCATGAGTTTTGCATTTATTATCTCTTAACAGGATCTATTAGTAAAGACTTAGGGAATTAGATAATCCTGCCTGTGGAAGATCTTATGGCATTGTGGTAACAGTAGCATTTGAGATGAGAACAATTGTTGAGGAACTAGGTTTAAGAGGGAGCAAAAGGAAAAGAACCCAGGAAAATGGAGTTCGTGTCTGTGGGTAACTAGTGAAATTATTTACTTAAAAGAGGTTTTGATAAAGATGAGTGAATTTCCCAAATAGGAGAAAAACTCATTTCAATTCTGGTTGGAGGGAGGGGTAACAAGGAAAGAGGAGGAGATTGAGGTGCTTTGGGGGGCTGAATGGGCACAGGGTTGGCACAGCTTTTGTGTGTGGGACATAGAACTGAACCTAACAAAATCAAATATTTTGACCTGGTTGCTCATACCCTCACATTAACCTGAAATAAATTTTCTTAAAAAAATTTTTTTTTAAATGGCTGAATTTCCAATTCCATTTTTGTGAATACTTTTATCTCTGCTTCATTCTAGTCATTATCTATTAAACTCAAAGCAGACGTCCCTTTTTTCTTCATTGCCTCATTTTGGGCCGAGCATGTGTAGACCAAGTTCACTGTTTCTCTGCCATTCTTCCCTTTCTGCCCTTCAGCTTTCATTTCCTTTGTGCTGGATGCTTTGAATTACGTGTAATAACACACAGCTGTAGTGAATTAGTTCTGACCTTCTAAAGAGTGGTAAGATGATTTACCTGCAACCCACAGCAGCTGGAAGCTTAAAGAGTCTTCTTTTTCCTTCTTTAAAATTTGCTGACTTGCAAAATGTGATTTCTCCATAAACTTATAACTACTTTCAGGGGTAAGCTCCACCCTCTGGTCAGTTTCCTGAAGTTTGTTAATGGTAAACTCCCTAATTCCATATAACAAAAGTAATATCCAAAAGGCCAGTTTCTTTTAGCTCATTCTGTTGTAAACCAGGTGGCAACTGCCAAAGGTGAAAAGGAAGTAATGATAATCATCCCTCATTTCCTAACATTGTAGAATCTGATAACTGGCAGAGATTCAAATCATATCCTGGTAAGCCCTTCTGTTTACAGGTAGGTTAGTGATTTGACCATGGAGGTTCTGGACCCTAACCCTGAGGTCCTAGCATTCGCCTCACTGCAAAGCTCCTTGCATTGTCAAGGCATTTCCATATTGGAGCCTTACACCATACAACAGGCAGGGTAGGAATTATCATCCCATTCTGAAATGAAAAAATTGAGTTTCCAAGGGATAGAAATATATTCAAGGTCAAATAAGTAGTAGCCAGAATGCTCCATCATATTCAGGGCCTCTTAGGGATTGAGAACGTCCAAGCCAATTCCATTTCTTAAATCTTTTAATCCCTGCAGGAGACCATATAGAACAAGGGAAGGAGAAGTGAGAGTTAAACTTTGAATGCTCCGTAACTATAAGACATCCAGCCCGGGCCCGCCAAACAACAATGACGGCTGCAACCAAAAGATGGTCGGGCATTGTGGCGGGCGCCTGTAGTCCCAGCTACTTGGGAGGCAGAGGCAGGAGACTCGCTTGAGCCCAGGAATTGGAGGTTGCTGTGAGCTGTGATGCCATAGCACTCTATCCAGGGTGACAGCTTGAGGCTCTGTCTC
>CAUYON010119856.1:0-27455 GCA_963573935.1 Arctocebus calabarensis
CCAAACAACAATGATGGCTGCAACCAAAAAATGGCCAGGCGTTGTGGCAGGCACCTGTAGTCCCAGCTACTTGGGAGGCGGAGGCAAGAGACTCGCTTGAGCCCAGGAATTGGAGGTTGCTGTGAGCTGTGATGCCATGGCACTCTACCCAGAGTGACAGCTTGAGGCTCTGTCTCAAAAAAATAAAAAATAAAAATAAATAATAAAATAAAATAAGCCCATTATTTTTAAGTGTCTGTCAAGTTTACCAACAACTGAAAAACATGTTTTTTTACTGATAAGTTGGACTTTGACACAGACACATAAAACACACACAAATACACATGTATATGTAACCCATAAGTTACATGCACATGTAATACCCATAAAAATTTTTAGTGTTTTATCAAGGAAAGAAAATGTATGAGAGGTATTGACTATAGTACAGGTAGCCTACTATATGAGAAGTTTACATTAGAGTATCTTAAAGAGCAGTTGAATATGATTGCAAAGTTTATTCAATTGACCTTGAGAGAGTAAATACAGATCTATAGACCTTGTCCTTCTTGACAAACCATGAAACTGCAGGGCTATTTATATTAAATGCCATTATAAATTCCACTGTGGCACCAACAATTCACCAATCTATGTGCCTGTGATGTTGTATTAGCCTTGAGGAGTCAATCATTCTCAGTTTGCATGAAGATACCCATAGAATAGCATTAATTCAGGTAGGCTTTTGTTTGCTCTGTAGGGGGTTTTAAGTAACCTTTGTTTATCTCCCAGCAAAAACTTTAGAACATTTTCCATTGGTAATCTATCAACTTGCAGTTAGACTTTTAGTCTGCCCGAAGACTTCTGTGTAGCTAAAGAAGTAATGCATAAAATTACCAAATCCAGTCAGAGTTACCATTGCTGATTTCTCAGGTTGACATTCAGATTTATCCACAAGGTTGGATAACTAGAATCTATAGGGAACTCAAATTAATCAATAAGAAAAGAACAAACAACACCATTTATTGTGGGCAAGAGACTTGAACAGAAATTTCTCTGAAGAAGACAGGTGAATGGCAAAAAAACACATGAAAAAATGCTCATCATCTTTAATCATCAGAGAAATGCAAATCAAAACCACTCTGCGATATCACCTACCTTCAGTAAGATTAACCCACATCACAAAATCCCAAAACTGCAGATGTTGGGGGTGGATTTGGAGAGAAGGGAAGACTTTTACACTGGTGGGGAGATTGCAAACTAATATAGTCTTTTTGGGAAGACACATGGAGAATCTTCAAGGAACTCAAAGTTGATCTACCATTTGATTCTGCAATTCCTCTACTAGGTATCTACTCAGATAAATAAAAATCACTTTTCAACAAGAATGTTTAATGCAGCCCTATTCATAATTGCCAAGTCGTGGAAACCGCCCCGTGAATGGATTAACAAATTGTGATATATGGAATACTATGCAGCCATAAGAAAAAAATGGAAACTTTACATATTTCATGTTTACCTGAATAGAACTGAAACACATTCTCAAGAATGGGGAAAAAAAGTATTCAATGTACTCAATACTATTATGAAATCAACATATAATCTCTTACACATTCATACGAATGATAAAACACAACTATAGTCCAGAAAGAAGAAAGAGTAAGGAAGGAGGTGTAGAGGGAAGTGGCGGGAGAGAATCTGATGAGATCTCATCTGATATGCACAATGCAAGGGTACATGTCAAAACAACTAAGAGTATATTATAAATGTCTTACACAAAACTAAGTAAGCAAGGTGATGGTTATGTTAATAAGTTTAATTTTAGCATTCCACATTGTATATCAAAACATCATATTGCATGCCATAAATGTATGCAGTTATGATTTAATAAAAATTAAATATATATATATACACACACACATACACACACTATGCTTATGTTTCAAAACCTTCTTGAGATAAAATATACATAATCCACAAGGGGCTCCAAGAAGATCAAAAAGGAATATTGTTAATAAATGGGACAATTTCCCTGCAAGTGAGGGCAGATCTGTCCTGATAGACAGCTGCTCCCTGTACTTAATATCCTCATCATGCCTCTGATTGACTGCAGGTTTGAAGATTAAGCCCAGGAGTTTAACAACAAGGAGCTAAGGTTCAGTGACCACATTTCTCTCACCTATGCTCAAGTACCGCCAACAAAGGGACACTCCTGGAATTTATTGCAACGTTATAGGGTCTGATGGTTAGAGGGACTCACAAAGCTACTCAGAATATCTTCATGTGAGATTGTAATAATGTAAAGGCTCTGACAGAGGAGAAGGAATGCACAAACAAGCATCAGCAGGCCTGCAATACCTCCAGGTGTGACTCCCCAAGGTCCATGCTCAATCACACAGATTGTCACCTCTACACCATTTTTTATTTTCTTAAATTTTGAACTTAATTATAGAAAACCAAAATGTCAACCATTGAGTCTCCTGAAATCCCAAGAGATGAATTCTTTATACTAATTAATTTTAATCTATCACCTCTGATATACTGTATTTTGCCTTTTATGCTAGTATGCTAGTCTGCGTGCTTTTAATTATTACGTAAAACTGCAATTTCCTCATGGGTGGTGATTATTGTTCTTTTGTCATCATTATGCCTTCTTCTAGAAAGAAAGAAATCAGCTTGTTTACCTAAAATGTAAGTTTGCCTTTTTAAGTAAACATAATGGATTTTTAATTTGTATGGCCAGCAAGTCTGTTGGACTCACAACATAATTGACCATCAGGCTACTTCTAAAATTTTTTTTATTACAATACAGTAAACTCTTTGTTCTGTTCTTTTTTATTTCAAATGGAAGACATAACCATTGAACAGAAATTAAAGTAAATTTAGATACATTCGTAAAAAAGACTATAAGATCACAGGTTTCTTAATGCATTTTCAAATTCATTCCTAGCCTGCCATCAAACTAAAAATATATGAAAAAGATAATTCAAAACTATATTTGTTTGCTAATCTTCAGAATCTGATAGCTTCCATATTTGACCTAGATGAGATTTATTAGTTATCTACACTTTGGCATGTAATTATTTAATAGGAAAAATCCGAATAAGAGGATAATAAAATAAAAATCCGAATAAGAGGAAAAATCCGAATAAGAGGATAATAAAATCGAGTTAAGACTTGATATTTGCTATGTAGTAATTCATTTCATTATTCAAATGAGTCTGTTAAGCTTATTGTAAAACGTAGCAGTTCCTTTTAATGTAATTCAACATGTAGTAGCACGCCATTTCCAGTTCTCCTGAACTAATGAGGCATTTCACTGAACTGTTCTGGTCCCAGGAGACCTGTGAAGAGGGTCAACATCATTGTGATCATTGTTTCAGGAGGCCAAGAGCTTAAGGGGTTTGTTCTTTTTTATCAACCACGCTTTCAGCTTTAAACCGTCTTTGTGTCCCTACACTCAGCTGTGTTTTCTTTCTTTTTAAAGCCCTTGTGTATTTCCTTGGGAAATAAATAAATGAGACCTAAGGGGTGAGTCTCAGCAATTAAATCTCTGTGACCTTATTTCTCCCCAGGTATGCTTGATCTCACAGCAGTTTCATTCTTCTCATTTTTTTCCCACAGATGTATCTTACACCAACACCTTTGCTTATGCGACAAACTGCAAATTGCTGTAAGCATAGATTTTACAAAATTGAAAGCAAGTTTTTAAAGTCTAAAATTAGCTGTTATTTCCACGTGCAGTTAATTTTAGCTTATGAGCTAGAGTACATTATGTTAAAATAAATGATAAAATATGTACAGAATTATTTAGCTGAATATTATTCTTTATTATTCATTTTTCAAAGATATATGACATTCAAATAGCTTAGCAAAATAAAACTTTCACAAAGGGAACCATGAACAGAGACTTTCCCCTTAATTTCTGCTTTCTTTCCTACTGGGAAAATCTAAAAAAAATCATAATGAATGTCAAAGATTCTTTTATTTGCCTTTGTTTTCTATTTGTTTTCAGACAAGGCAATAGAGTTAAGAAAAAGACTTTCTACTTCTTCTTTCCAGTGTTCATCTAAAGCATCCTCTTGATTCCCCTTAGAGCTCCAGCATCAAACATTCTTCTCTATAAGAAGGCAACGTAACTAGATATCGCATACAAAAAGAAAAATTCCTACTATAAGGAGGGTAATGTTTTTGAAATTCATTTCAATTTGTTCCCTTTACCATATGCCACCCTCTTCAGAAATTACCCCAATTCACTGCTCACTTAACAGCAAAACATCCTAAAAATGTTCTACTGCTGCTTTTTCTAACTCCTGACATCATTTTCCCTATGCATGCAACTCTAATCAGGCTTCAAGCCTCATCATCTGCTGAAATTGTTCTTGTCAAGGACAGACACAACCTTCACGCTGCAATTCAATGTATTTCCTATGCACTGCATCAATCAAGACTGCAATAGGAAACAGACAATATAATATAAATAGTATAGTTCAAGAGAAGTTGATTGTAGCATTTATTTGCAAACTATAGGACAAGTCTAGAAAAACCATTAAGATAATATAGCATCCAAGGTCAATTAACATTTGGGCTGTTACTGACCTTCATCCTGGAATAATGGAGGAGATGGCTACTAATCAGAAAGGACAGAGGTGTCAGATAGAAATCACCTTGAGAAGCGTTGTGTCCTCCAGTAGAGGGACATAGCCAGCCCAAACTAAGCCCTAAAGAAATAAGACAGGGAAAATAACACCTTGAATTTACTCTCCTCTCTTTACCAGACCTTATAATGGAGGTTCGGAGAAGCTGAGTTGACAGAAGCAAGAAATCGAGGAAGCAAGTGATCATTCCACCATCTCATACTCATGGAATAAGATGGAGGCAGAAGAAGAGTGGAAAGTGGGTCTGGAAGGTAAACAGAAGCTATCTTGTAAACATCCCACCTCTCACTTAAGTCTCCAAGAATTATGCACATCTTATCCTATGTTGAGGATTCTGTCTCCTGAAGCAATTCCCTCACTTATTCCCCAGGCTCCACTCATCTTAGGCTACAGACTTCTTCATTTTCTTCTACATTCAAATTTCTAAATGTTGCAATATTCTGCCTTAGTCCTTATTTTTCCATATAACTTCATTTTATAGTAGTTTTAAATATAGAAGTTGCTGGAAATGCTCCATTTAGGGCCTCAACTTAGAATTCTTTATTAAGTTTCAAGTTCATATATTAAAATGGTTTCTTGATGTCTTCACTGGATAGATAATCTAGGAGAAAACCTCAATTTTAGCACACAAAACAGAACAAGACCCACCTTTTCTTCCCAACCCTGACAAAATTGCGATTTTTCTAATCTTCCCCCTTTCTGTAAATAGAACCAGCATCTCCCTATCTGCTCAAACCAAACATGTAGAACTGTTCTTATTTCTTCTCCCTCATGCATTGCAACCAATTCATGAATAATTCCTACAGACTTTACCTCAAAAAGATATCCCTTCTCTCTACATGTCACTATTTCTCATGTAGATTTCAGAAATACCTAAATAGTAGATCTCTGCTTGTTCTCTTTGCTCTGCTGCACTCTGCACAAAATTCCAAAGAAGCCCAAAATGCCCTTTAAATAATATAAATTATCTCTGCTTAAGATCTTCCAAAACTTTCCCTTGGCACATGAACTCAAATTGGAATGGTTCATTGTGGTCAAAAATCTCTAGACTTGCTACCTGATGAGCTCTTTCACCTAATCTATTATTCTCCCAATAGTTCCTTTTTTAAACTATCACATACTAGTTATACATATTTGTGGTATACAAAATGGTATTTTGTTGATATACACAATGTATAATGACCAAATACAAGTAGTTAGTATTTCTGTCATCTCAAATGTTTATCATTCCTGTTGGATGGGAACAGTTATAATCCTTTATTCCAGCTATTCAAATATACACACAAAAAATACATTGTTAACTCAAGTCGCCCTACAGTGCTAGAACTTATTCCTCTTAGCTGGCTGTAACTTTGTACAAATTAACCGGCTTTTCCCTAACACACCCACCTTTCCACAGCTAATAACCACAATTCTATTCTTTCCATGAACTCAACTTTTTTAGCTCCCACATAGGAGCAAGAATATGTAGCATTTATCTTTAGCTCCCATATGTGAGTGCGAGAATATGAAGTATTTATCTTTTTGTAACTGACTGATTTCACTTAAAATAACATCTTACAGGCTCGTCCATGTTGCCACAAATGACCAGTTTTTATTCTTTCTTAGGAATGGATAGTATTCCTTTGTGTATAGATATACCACTATTTTTTTATTCCTTCATCTCCTATGGACACTTAGTTTGATTCCATGTCCTGACTATTGTGAATAGTTCCAGAGATTTCCCCCTTTTTTTCACTTAAATGTTTTAGCCAATCCTCCCTGCAGATCTCAGTCTCTTGCTTTTCATTCACATCTCTACTGAGCTGTTCCACCTCAGTAAGCCCTAATCTGGTCACCCAGTCTATGTACTCCCCAAGTCATACTGTTTTATTGTCTTCCTAACATTTGTCAATTTCTGTAATTTTCTTGCCCCTATAGTCTTCTACCTCCTTTCATGAAAACATAAGTTCAAAGACATCAGGGATCCTATATAATTTATTCACAACTATAAACATCTAGAATAAAGCTTGGTTCATAGCAAATATTGATTTTCCTTGGTGTGGAATGAATGGATACCATGATATTAGTACTTGATGTAGAAGACAGAATTTGGGAGGGTTCTCTAGCATACAGGAAGGGACAATTAAAGATAGGCTTTTGCTTTTTATAATGGCACCTGAAGGAAAATTCAGAAGATAGGTGTTCTGGATCTTTGTCTGGACAAGAACCCTAAACACAGGAAAAGCTAGTGCTAATCAAATGCACTTGGACCTTATTTCTTACTTATGAGGACATAAAACTAGAAAATCTCAAGCATTTTAGAGAAGTTCAAAGTTCTCTGTTGGATCCCAGATGTCACAAGGCCAAGCAGGGGTTTCCAGTACAGCACCTGAGATCTGTTAAATATGCCACACAATAGAGCCTACAGAGCTGGACCCAGTACTGTCAAAAGCAAGACTGAGATTATGAAGAACTGGAGCCAACAAAGAGCATTGACAGTGAGCATTCCAAAGAGAGACACAGGATAACTGTCCTCTTGAAGTATGAATGTATTAACAGGTAGTGATCCCCTACATATTCTATCAGTTGACACAATGCACAGGACACCCCAGATTCAAACTGGAAGAGGATTATTCTGCAAGTAGGGTTCATCAAGACTCTTCGTTGAAGATTGCCACAGTTGCAGAAGGACATTTTTGTTTTCCTATTGGCAGTTTTTATATCTTTAATCATATTCACAACTTTAGTCATTGAAAATAAAATGTCATTATTTTATCCAACACTGAGAAAGTCTGTGTTTGCGCATGTCACATATCTAAGGAGCTGTCTCTAGAGGCCATATCAGATAATCTGCCTTGGTATTAAAATTTCCATGAAGCACTTTATTTCATTCTCAGAATTCCTAGAGTTCTGTAAGTGTATTCTCTACGTGGTCATATTCTTAAATGTCCAGTTTTCTACAACCCATTTTCCAGACTACATAAAACAAGGCTTTAGGTCAAAACCCAAACATTACTCTAGAAGTAGGAAGAGCTAAATTCTTCCTCCAATACTAAAAATACAGCTCTCATTCTGCTTATTGTACTAATTTGTCTTTTTTTTCCCCTAACAAAAATTCTACTTTCTAGCAGGCAAGTAAAGAAACCTCCAAATGCCATTGCTTCTCATAACTTGAGACTTTCACCATTCAAATGGGCAGCTCATTTTTAGTATGGAGAATAATCAGGATTTAAGCTATTTACCAACAGCAAATTTCTGTTTTACTAGGGATTCTATTGTCTGACCAAAGCAGAATTGTGACCTTCTCTGGGCTACAAGAACCATATTCCCATAACCCATTTCCATATTATCAGTTGCTGAATTACTCCATCCTTATTGTAATGCCTTTCAGAAACACCTGTGATAGAAAAGATATTTCTGTGCACAGATTATTTGATGTTTCTCCATGGTGATGTTTCAACAAAGCCCATTAGCAAGCTGTCACATGTCTCTCAAAGGAACTATATCGAGCCACTGCTCAGGTTACTCATGAATCAAAAATGTGAATAATTGCTGCTGTGGGGGAACATTAGATTTCTACAATAAAGTCCAATTTATATTTGTCTGCATAGCAGTTACTTTCAAAATCGTTTATGCAATACTATCACATAATCATAACGGTGCTGCTAGAGTTCAGTCTCTCATGTGTCTGTGTGTTCTCTGAACCTCATTTACATATATAATTTTATTTCTCATGGGTAAAAAGATAGCAAGGTTTTCAAATATCAAGATTTTTGGATGGATCCAATAAGCTACAAATGGCCTGATAATAAATTATGTATTTCTGTTAGTATTAGGTTCTGAAATAGATGGTAGTTTACTCTGTAATTTCTGTAGAATTTCATGAGATATGCCATATGGTGCCAGACTATGTAATTCACATATATAACTGATTGAGGTGGCTCCTGTCTTATAACTTCATCTGGTAATACAGAATGTCACAATTCTGAAATTTTTATGAATTCTCCCTCTGAGACAGAAACTACAATAATATCAATAAATACAATAATTCAACTTACTTTTGCCAGTGATCCATCTAAATCTCATCTCACTAGATTGTGACATATGCCTGAAGTACTCAAATAGGAGGATGATAGATGTGTGCTGGCTTCCTCCTAAGACTGGCATGCAGTTAAAGGCTGGACCCAAATCTATCAAAACAAACCAGTAGATTTTAATGTATTGTGTTGGGCTTCCTAAGGAACAACACTACATAGTATATGGAGGTTATTTCATTCAAATCATATAGCTTTGTACTTTTTATTAGTTAAAAAAATAATGTAGGAAAAAAAGTGCTAGGATAATAATCTTAAACACTCCAGGCAAAAATTTGAATTGCTTATCTCCACATCCTGTCCAAAATAACATTCTCTGAAACTCAAAGCAATCATGCTAATTGGTGACCTGTCTCTTAATTTCTCTGACTTTCTACTAAAATGCTGCTTTGTTTAACTTTATATGTATTCATAAAATATATATTATGTTCATATCTATTTGTTCATGTTTTTCCTAAATATTTTTACTTTTTGTTGCTAAAACTTCCAATCATTTTTTAAAAATAATTTATCAATTTCCAGGATTCCATAAATATTTCTTTAAAGCTGTATCATTGTTAAACTAAGAAGTTATGCATATGTGTATACAAGGCTAAAGTTACAGTAAAAAAAGAAAATGAACTGATCAGAAGGTATGTCTAAAACCAGCCCTGCTTTATCTCCTATCTCCTAAGCTCCAAATCCAGGACATAAGTTCTGAGAGTTTCGGTCAATGAATTTAGATCTAACATTTTAATTTCCTTGCTATTTTGATAAACCATTATGTACTACTAAAATGTACACTATAATAATGCACATACATTCTCCTTTGCATTATTTAGAAAAAATGGTAATGCAATTGTATTAATCATGACATATTTACTATAAAAAAAATGGTTAGGGATAGACACATAATTGGCTCACACTTTTTCATAGTTGTATACAAATCTTAAAGAAACAGAGTAAGGAAAACAGGAAGATAGAGAAAGAGAAAAAGATGAAGAATGGAAGAAAAACATTCCCAAAACTTATTTTCTTACCCAGTTCATAACCCCATGGATCACTGGAATAAGAACTATCCCAAAGATGATGTGATCTCAGTTACAATAATTGTAGGCTACTTAGAACTTGAGAAAAGTTTTGTTTTCATTTCTGTTAAATTTGAGGCCACTCCCCCTGGATGAAAGTAGATGGTGTGGAAGATGAGCTGGTAAGAATAGTGTTTTATATATAATTTTCCATTGCATATAAGTATTGGAAAAATTAAGCAGCTTAAAATGAGTTAAGTACCTGGAACACCATGGGCATTTCTTCACCTTCTACTAACCTTCCTCCTTGAAAGAGCTAAGTCAATCCTTCCCTTATTTTTTATTTAATTTTTTTCAAAAACAAAGTATTTCTCTCTTTATCTCTTTGGCATATCCATACCATTACATTACATTAATAGCCAGCTAATTGCTCCAGTAAATGTCCTCATCTCAAGTCAGGAGAGAAAGGAAGTTTATAGAGATGCTTCTTTTTACTTTAATCTGATTTCTCTTTCTATAAAGTAAAATCATTGGTATTCATAAGCATGTTAGCATTTATCAATCAAAGTTGGTAGAGGGGAGGTAGGAAGTTTGAGATCCACAAGAAAGGTGAGATAAATTAGGGATCTGAAAATCAGGGACAATGAGGCGTATTTCAGTGGTTTGTAATTTTCTTACGTGTGAATATTTCTGTCCCTAATTGGGGCAGAATAGCTTGGGCAATAAAGAACTACTCTCATGACCACTATTACATATCATAAACCCCCCAAAGACAACTTGGATAGAAATGCATTTTAAAATTTCTGCTACAGAATTTTATTCTGAGCTTTAGGATGTGCTTCGCGATTCCCTATGTCTGGGATTGGTTATGTTTTCTTATTAGGCCTTATTTTATTTTTACTATTATTTTGTATTATTATTTCAATTCCATATCCAAAACTGTAATATCTTGGTTTATATTATTATTTAAAAAGGTCATTATCATCATGCAAACAATAAATTACATCCTAGCACTAAAATTAACCTTATTCTGAGAATGCATAGTTTCTTTATTCCTCTAAAGGGGACAATATGTCACAAATAATGAAGTGTAAATCCCATTTGGGTCATAGTTTCAGTTGTAAAGAGATGTGAAGAGACAAAGAGTGAGTCTAACAACAGGAAGTCCTTGTGCATCTTTTCATCTTCTAGCCTGTCTAAAACATGGACGTTTGTACTGAACACAATCCTATAATTACAGTGCTACTTGCCAAAAAGAGTTACTCTGTCTGTTAAAAAGATAATTACAGATACTTTACAATTCAACTCCATGTTCAGTTACCTTGTGAAATCCAAATGAATGCTAATCTGACCTTATGTTTCTGAAAGGCACTATACTTTTTAACACTTTTTATAAAATTGAAGGTGACAAATATGTTCACATTTTCAAAATGGTTCCACATAAAACAAGCACTTCAACCTCCACCTTGAACACGCTTGAGGAATTTTAACAACTATGAAATTCAGCCCTCTGAAGCACTTAATGATTTCACCTACTTTAGATATGACTCTTTTATCTACAATTCAAATTTGGGTACATGAATCAGCGAGGATCTAGACACAAAACAGATGGCTCACCCAAACTGGGTAATTCAAGGTAATTTCATAAAGGTGGTATTCAAACGAGTGAATCAGGGAAATAGTAAGGAGAGTGCGGCTAGCCCCCTGTGCTGGCAGGAGCTGGGAGCCCCCACCTTTGTGGGCCTTACAAACCTTGTACTGGTTACAACTTGTCTGAGTCCACTGAGACAAAACACCTACTCATTCAACAAGTCACATGAAGTAGATTCATTACTTAAGGCTATGAAAGAAGAGCCAGCATGGTTCCCACAGGTTCAGGAAAGCTGCCTGGGACAGATAAAGTCTGGTCTGCATGGGCCCCACTTGCACCTTTGTTGAGTGATACTAGAAAGCAGCCAACCCTAAGTATTACATCCCGGAAAAATGTGACTTGATGATGAAGGCATCAAAAGACACAGGGCTCCAGGAGGGAGGGACAGAGCCCAGGCTGTACTGGGCAGCTGCTCCTTCTCCCAGGATGCTGTATTTCCAGCACATTTTACAGCAAAATTGGGCTGGTCCAAGACCATTTGCAGAACTGTTCTGAAGGACTAAATGCACAAGGCAAGGAAGCAGTTATCAGAACCAGCATTCTTCCTTAAAGAGATACACACAATTTCCTATGACTTAGCAGAGAGACAGGCAAGATAATATATACCCTAGGGCTCTGCCCTGTGGCTCATGCTTGTAACTCTAGAACTCTGGGAGGCTGAGGCAGGTGGATCACCTGAGATTCAGGAGTTGCAGACTAGCCTGAGCAAAAGCCCACCCCTCATCCCGTCTCTACTAAAATAGCTGGAAATTGTAGTGGGTGCCTGTCATCCCAGCTACTCGGGAGGCTGAGGCAAGAGGATCTCTCAAGTCTGAGAATTTGAAGTTTCTGTAAGTTACAATGCAATGGTACTCTATCCAGGGGGACAGAGTGAGACTTTGTCACAAAAAAGAAAACACATACCCTAAATTCTCTCAACTTTGACTTTTGATCCTCACCTGATATCTCGTTTATACCAAACCCATTGGGAAGCAACAGGGCAAGGGTATTAATTAATACACTCCATAGAGGCTAGCCTTCTGGGATGCAGAGTAGAATTAGGAAAAGTAAAAATGGAATTAGAAGAGGAAAACATATATGGCAAGATATATTGGTAATTTGGAAACAACTTTCAAGTAAGGTGTTATAGTATATGATTTCCTGTAGTATTATAATCCTCCAAAATGTTAAGGGATTAACTTCAAAACTGTGAATAATTTATCAAAGATGATCAGGGATGAAAGGTTAAAGGAGCTACTGGGAGGTGGGAGGCGTTTATGGCCTTTTGAACAAGGAAGTTGGAAAAGTCCCAGAAGCAAAATGAGGAATTTGGGGAGAGGGTGACCTAGTTAATCAAAGTGTGCTATTCCTCCAAAATATGACTTCCAGCCTGTGATACTTGACCTCTAGCCCATGGATGATCCTCCCATAAAACAAAGGTAGGTATTCCCATCCCCAATGCACACCCTACTGCCATGAGCATCAGGAGACTTACAGACATTGCTGTGCCATCACTAGTAAGATAACAGTTAATAATTATTGATACAGAGTAAATAAAATTAGATGTATGTGACAACTGAGGTAATCCACAACCAGTTATTGTGGTACAGCAACCCTGAAGGCCTGAGGGGAATTCTTGGGAATTCTTACAGGAGATGCAGGAGGAATTGGGATGAAACTACAATTATATTGATGTCTTGGATAATGGAATTGGGATGAAACTCCAATTATATCGATGTCTTGCCTTTGTGTGTCATCGCCTCTCACTCGCAAGGGGGACCTTTTTCCACTCTCCTAGAAGAATTTATGCTTCTCCCTTCTTTCCTTTAAATAAAATATACACATCTTTCTTTGCTATAATGAAGTCCCAGTTACTTCATTTTCCACTCCCCCAGGGTTTTGCTATCCCTGTGACTCACCTGAACTTAATAGTTCTGTTGGGTGAACCAAACCAGGTCCAGGGAACAACTCAGAAGTGAATTCTCACCTCTAACATAAGGGACATTTCACTATGCCATTTTAAAATATAACCTACAAGTAGCGCCTTATCTAAATATTCCAAAAAGCTGGAAGGTAGTAGGTGTCAATGTTTTTCAAAGCCATACAATTTTTAAATGAATGAAAAATGAATGAAGATGTGAATACCATAAAAGAAATGTTGGTCATATCATTCTTACTATATGCCAGACATGTTCTAAGCACTTTCTATGTAGTATGTAGTATAAACTCATTTAATACAAGCAACATCTTAATGCACATTCTTATTACTATCTTTGTTTCACAGATTAGTAAACTCAGCCAAAAACATAGAGTTCTTTGCCGAAGGTCATACTACTGTGGTCATGATACATCCTCAGGCCATTTGGTGTTAAAGTCCGTGTGTTTGATCAAAACTTTCATCAGGATTATACATTTGCTGAGTGACTGAAGCAGGAAGTAAAAAAAATCACAAAAATAAATATTATGTTTGAATTCAAATGTTGTCTGTAAAATAAATAGGAGAATAGATATATGTCAGTACAGTATGAATGGAATATTTCTAAATTGAATGTCTATTAAATTTTATACATCCTATCAAGGGATCATTTAGAGATAATATCAATAAAATAGTTTTCTCATAAGATAATGATCTCCTGCTGTTACATAACCATGAACGTGAAGCCAAGTTGTTTATTTTCAAAGCAGGGAAAATCAACACCAGAATTATGTTCTATGACAGTGGTTTTAGTTATATATACAAAATGATGCATGTTGATTTAATAATTTTGCCTGATGGATGTTTGAGAGGGAAAATGACAGATGTTCTTAGTACTGCTGCAAGTCAGAGGCATTTTGACTGGCTTAGAAAATATACCTGTTGTTTGTTTTGCTTAATCAGACACAGTCATCCATAAAAGTGACGAGATTGCACCCTGTTCTAATCCGCACCTTTATGAATGAGATGATTTATGACCTGTTAAGGGTGCTGTGTTTTTAAATTTCAATCAGGGAATAGTGGTCAACCATGAAGCCATGAGGCATAAGAGGGCAGGATATATGTAGTACTTAAAAATGTGAGCTGACAGCCAAAATATATATACAAAGGTTTGGTAATGGTCATGGCTCAACTTTCCTTTTAGCTCCAGATAGAATTGTGGTAATCATTTACATAGGTCCTAAATAGGAAAACTTTCCAAAGTTTCATGGAGCCTGGAATGTACCTAAAGACAGCTAACTCCCAGAAAGATATAAGTATACATACTTATGATACTATATTATTAAATAACACCTTGTATTTTAATATTTGTGATTGTTTTCAAAATGATTTTATGGATGCTTTTATTCATTATTCTTTTATGTTTGCAACTACCTGGGGAGTTCTTTATTAATTAGCTTAGGAAAACTGAGAAATTGAAAGAAAAAATGCATAAAGAAAACATAAAAATGTTAGGTGTTCTGATTCATATTCCATATGCTTTCCTGTATTTATGCCACAAAGCTCTTCAGCCTTGCTAAATTATTTGATTTTAAATAATAAATGGCTTTCGATAGTTTGCTCTTTTTTGGAAAACTAGGATGTTCTCTGAAATCAGAAAGTGTGACTTCAAATACCTTTCACAGCTAAAGTAAAAAAAATGATTTAGTGCAAATAATTTTCAAAAACCTGGACATCAATATTTTATAAAAGTAAATACTTTCTTGACTAGAGAAACAGGAATAAGCATATTATAGCACTTTTGTTTATAAATTGCTTTAATACATCATTCTCAGATTTCTTTAATGGATACCTCTTCTCCCCCCAACTTCTAAACAACAGAGTAATTTGATAAGAGAGTCGATGGATGGGAACCAAAAACTCACTGATTGGTTTATGTAGACTATGGTTTATATATGCAAGAAAGTTGTCTTGTTGATATCAAATCTCAGGTTTCAACAGGTGTGCTCACTAAATCACAATAGTGAAAGAACAGGGCAGGCCAGGCAAGGCCAGGTAGGTAAGTCTTTAAATGATGAGTGAGGAGAAGAGATGCATGTTCTAAAGGAAAGAAAATACTGATGTAAACAGTTTTGGAATCCAAGGCTTGGTCATCTGAACCTGTTTCAGAATCTTCATGCTAAATAATTTTTCTTCTTCTTTAAGGATTTTAAATTGTTACATATAATCTCAGTATTGGAACTCAGTATTAAGGTTCCCATTGTCAATAATCTTAGTCACCTATGCAAAGCAAAACTTCAGGAAACAGTATCCTCTGCTTTATGACTCAGTCTTTTAGTTTCCTGGGGCTGCCATAACAAAGTGCCATGAACTCAGTAGCTTAAACAATAGAAATCCAGTACCTCACAGTTCTTCACGCTACAGTCCAGAATAAAGATGCCAGCAGGGTTGGTTCATGAGAGCGTTAAGGGAGACTCAGTTCCAGGATTGTTCTCAAGCTTCTGGGAGTCTCTGGCACTAATCTGTTTCACAGATTAGTAAACTCAGCCCAAAACATGTTCTAAGCACTTTCTATGTAATATATAGTATAAACAGTCAAAAAATATATAGAAAGGTTTGGTAACGGTCAAGGCTCAACTCAATGTGGAGATGGCTTTCTTTCTCCCTGTCTTGTCATCACATCACTTTTTCTCTAAGCAAATCTCTCTTTGCATCTAAATCTTTTTCTTTTTATAAGAACATTGGCCATATTATATGATAGCCCATGGCTAATGATCTAAAATTATCGTATTTGCATGCAAAATTTCTGTTTTCAAACAAGTTCATATTCACTGGTATTAGAACTTTAGATTTCAATATCTTGGGTGGGGGGGCAGAAGAGACACAATGTACTCCACAGCCATCATGAATTTGGAAAAAGTTCAAATTTCTAGATATAGTGTAAGGGAATATAACAATCTGCTTTCTGAGTTTTTCCTTAACCTTGCTTTTTGCATACTCCGCATCTCAACCCACACTCTGGATTACTGAAGGAGGGGAAACATATATACCCCACCATTTATGCCAGTGTCTCCTTTTAATTTAAAGCTAAATTTACAGCCCAACTACTAATAAAAATTAGAAAATAATGACTTCACTGTATTTCCTTAACTGTGATCTACCCAAGTCTCTGTATGAAGTAGCCTATTTAAATTTTTGAACTTTACACAATGGTTTACCTTCCCAGAGTTTCCACTTGATGGGAAACACATTGCATCTTTTGCACCAGTTTCCACAAGCTCACAGCCTCTTATATTTGTTCTAGGTAATATGACTCTGTGCATGCCTTTGACCTCTGGCCAGTAGTCAAGATGAATTTTACTTCAGAAATTCAAAAAATTATTTTAATCTAACTTGTAATACATAAAGTTCATGAGCAGAGAGTTGTCACATATTTTTCCTGTCCACAGGCCACATCTGGTGCATGGCCTCTTTTCGTATAGCCCATGAAATAGGATAATTTCTACACATTTATATTGTTGAAAACAATCAAGAGAATAAATTATGTGAAATAAAAATTGCAGTGTCCATAAATACAGTTTCACTGGAACACAGCCACGCTCATATTTTCCATGGCTGCTCTCAGGCTGTGACAACAGAATTGAGGCATTACAAGAGATACCACATGAATCACAAAGCCTCAAAGATTTACCATCTATCCCTTTACAAAAATAGTGTGATGTCCAATTGCGTAAAGTAATAAGATAAAATGGAAAGAAGAGACAGAAAGAGCGAGAGAAAGAAGAGGACAATTGAGACAAGGGCAAGGCAGGGAAGTGTCTAGAGACAGTGAGTTCTAACAATGTCTGGTTCCTGTTGTCCCTAGGATTCAGGAAAATTGTGATCATGAATTCCTTGAGACACACTATATAAATTATAAAAAATAAATTTGTTAATTGCTTTTAATGACTCCTTTAATTATGTCCCTATGAATAGTCTATTATATAGTTATCTATAAGCTTCAAGGATAGAAACTATCTAATATATTATCTAAGTTACTAAATATGCACTAATTGAATTAAGGAACACAAAAATAAATATATGTTGGTTAAATTGAACTGAAAGTGAGAGGAGGGATAGATGGGCAAAAATGGATAAGGCCTGCTTCTTTCAGATGTACCACTCTTTCTAACATGTGCTATGAAGTGTTCAAGAAAAATCTCTCAAATGGCTTTAAGCAAGTAGGGCCCCTCAACAAACAAAACAATTTAAGATTGGTTATATTATTACCAACAAGTTGCAATAAGTTCATGGCAATAGCATGTCACTGTGATGAGTCCTGGAGACAATTTGGTTCTTTCTGTACTTCTCTGTAAAGTCTAAGTCTGGATCATGACACTTTCTATATGAGATCTAAGTCCTTCCCCATCTACTTTTTATATCAGACTTTCTGTGACTCTATAGACTATGTCATACCTATCCTGAACAAGTAAAGTGTTACGTTGCCACTTCCATTGCAAGTTTGTGGATTTTCAATATGAGGCTGCCACTATCAGTAAGTCTCTTTTGAGAAAGAACTAAAAGCTGAGAATCAAATTATCTCCAGTGGCAATAAGAGCTTTAAGTGCTTGAAAGAGCTTTCCAAACTCATTTACCAAGCAATGGAATTCTGTAGGATTTATAAACAATCCTTCCACTCAATTACAAAGAATGATGTTGTCACAATAAAATTCTGGATGCTAATGCCAAGCTGTTTGAGGCTAACCTAAACAAATCAGGCATTGTCTAAACATATCCATGATTATACTCCCAGCATAACAAAAATCAAGATCAGGACTTCCTGAGATTTGTGGCTGCATTTGGCATGATTTGCTCACTCTCTTGCAACTTTGCATAAACATTAAAGGCATAGGCTTTGAAGTAAAAACCAAAATAAGCCTTGAAACTCAGCTTGTGCTCTAGCCATGAATATTTGAGAAAGTTATATAATTCTATATCCCTTTTATTTTCTTATCTCTGAAATGGGGATGATAATATCAAAAACATAGAATGTATCATAAATGCTTATAAAACAGTTAAAACGGTGCTTAGCACATAGTGATTAAAATTTGACAAAAATCAAGAACATACAGTAGGAGCCCTTCAAACTCATAAATGTTTCTATATCTATTATTAATACATTGCATGTTTTTATTTTTTTTAAAAAAGCCATGATAAGATTAACATAGTTTTACCTGTACACGGTTTAATTATAATGCTAGATTCAGCATTCGTAAAGCAAAATTTTAAAAACAAGTAAAAGTGTGATATTGTAAAGTACGAAATGGAGAGACTACCCCGTGCCATAGGAATGGTCTGGGACATTTGAGATATATGGCCTGGTGGAGAGAAGTAAGTCACAAGAGGTCATTTCAATAATTTCAAATGATGTCTCTGTGTGGCCTCGGGTGGTAGGACAAATAGGTGAAGGCTCAAAAAGACAGATTTGAGGCCAATATATAATATTCAATGTCATTGAATCTATTTCCTCAATGGGTAATGAGAGCCCTGACAATGTGGGTATTGGCAATCATGTGAGGATGCCATTATAGGATTCAGTCAAATATCAGACAGCTGATTGGACCATTTGTCTTTTAAGTTCCATTTTGGCCCCGAAATTTAATAGTGATGTAAAAAGCTGCATAATTACAAGGCTGTTTCCAATTGAATATTTGAAAAGGAAAAACAGAAAGGGAGAGAGAGATAGAAGGAGAGACAGAGAGAGAGGATAAATAGATAAAAAGATAGACAATGGAGAGCTAGACATGTTAGGCAAGTAGATAGATTAAATAGATAGTAGATAGATAGATTATATATAGATAGTTAGATGATATATAGATAGATAGCCCCCATTTCTCTCTAAGTATATACAGTTATCTTTAGTAGCCAAATAGGGCCTACATCAAATAACTATAGAAAATCAAACATTTAACAAGGCATGGTGGCTGACACCTGTAATCTCAACACCGTGGGATGCTGAGGAGGGAGAAGTGCTTGAGCTCAGGATTTGAGACACCAACTCATAAACCAATATATAAGCACCCACACTTCTATATGAAAGCTATAAACAACTACAGCCCAAGATGAAGGGAGAAGAGGTGGGGGAGGAGGGAGGATAATTGGTGGGACCACACCTATGGTGCATTTTACAAGAGTACTTGTCAGATCTAAGTGTAGAGCATAAATGACTTAACACAATAATTAAGGCAGTGCAGTGAAGGCTATGTTAACCAGTTTGTAAGTATTTCAAATTTTATATAAAACCAGTGCATTGTACCCCATAAATGCATTAATGTACACAGCCATGATTTAATTAAAAATAAAAAAACCTCAGCCTGGCACTGCAGTGAGTGCCTGTAATCTCAGCGGCTTCTGGAGGTTGAGGGAGCAGGATGCCCACAGCCCAATCTGAGGTTGCAGTGAGCTATGATGTCATTGCGCTCTGCTTAGAGCATAGAGTGGGACTCAGTCTCAACAACAACAACAAACCAAGGAAATCAACATTTAAATCCAAACCTCTTCTCCAGGAAATTTCTGGAAAGTCATGAGGATTAATAGAATGTCTACAATTCCATCCTACTACCTCTTATTAACTAGGTCAGTGTCTTCACAGCCCCCGAATTTGGGGATCCCTTTGTCCTCTCACTCTAGCTTCTCTTCCATGCTCCTCCACTTTTTATACTGTTTTATTACAAATATGAGCTGGACCCCTAACTAAAGTAGTGGAAATAATCAACACTGCATTCCACAAATCTAGCTAGATCATGTGAGTCCTGTTCAAATGCACCTTCCCACCCGTCTTTCTTTAGACATCCACAGCAGCAGCAGGGAAAACCTGCCCTTCAGCTCTGCAGGCAGTTTCTGCTCTGTTTCCTATGGATTTCTCTTGCTAAACACACACACACACACACACACACACACACACACACACACACACACACACACACAACCACCATCATCAAGGGGAAATACATATGTAATTGTATGAAGACCCTGGAAAGGTCTACTACTGATGTACCAGGTTAACATCAATAAAAGAACATTTAGCCCCTTAATATGGAGCCTCTTATTATTTCTCAAAAATCATGTATTAGTTCAGTCTAGCCTATGAATTTCTCAAAACAAAGAAATTCTGCAGCAAACTTTTTTGCCTTTAGGTACAGAAAAATTTTAGAATCTTTCAAGTGACTCTTCTCCAAGCACCAAAATATACTGATATTTCATTAAATTCAAATACAAATTATTTGCATTCCTATTTTTCTTTTGATATGGGCCAACATTATTATTGAATTGTGACACTGCAATGAATAAATAAAACTGTCATTGTTAGTATATAAATACAAGTTCTGAGCCAATACAGTGAAGCCAAGGGCAGCACTTTACTCCTCACATTAAGAATTAAGGCAGAAGTTCCCATGGCACCACATACACTTCTCAGAGTTTTGTTCCAAAGCCATTTACTTCCTCACAGTAGCTCTGTTCCTGGGGCTCTTTCCCCCTTTGTACCATCTGTCTCCTTTGCTTCATCTCATTACATTTCAACATTTTAAGCTACTATGACAAGGTTAAAGATCATGGAAGCCATAAAATCTAGCTTGAAACCTTAGCTGATGCAGAGGCTTTGAGGTCCTCCTAAGCAAAAGTCTTCTAAGCCCTTGGTGAAGGAATCATTTAAAAGCAACCTTCCTGGATGTCTTACAAGCCAGAAAAGCAAAGAACTTTTTTCTGTCTATAAAATAGCTGAAAATTAAAGCTGAAGTCAAGAAAATGTTCCATCCGGTAGAGATGATTATATTATACCCAGAATGTTTGGAAACTACTTCTCCTAAGAAGAGCATTAGCACATTATTACAAATGCTTTGTTATTATATTACAGACCATGACCATGCCTTTGCTTTTAGAGAAACAACATCAGGCCTGATTAGTTACAAGGAAAGATATTTTTGTCTAAAATGCTACTTGTTTTCATAGCTTCACTGGTAAATGTCATGCTGAAGATTTTGATGTAATGTAACAAAATGTACCCTTGTGTTAACCCAAAAGTTTTTAAAAGTCAAACTTGAAGAGACTTTATAGAAAGTCTCACTCCTGCCATGTTTTTGCAATGTAAAGAGCAAAGAAAATAACCAAATTCAGCTTTTTTAACTGCCGAAAATTAAATGACCAACTTGCCATTGTCTAAACTTGCCATTATTTACTGAATTTGAAAATAATACAGGTGTATAGTATTGAAACATATTTCTTTGTTATTTTATATATTCAGTACATCAAAAATATATCTCTATATGAACATTCTTAGTTTACCAAAGGTGACGTTTTCTAGTGTCTATAAATACTCTCTGCTTCTTGTTTTCCATAACTCAGAGGATGAATTGAACTATTTTGAAATACTTAAAATTAAAATTTTCTTTTGATATCCTGTTTCTTATTTCTATGCATTAAATCAGTCAACCAGTATTTACTGTTTGCTGGGCACTATGTTGGAGAAGTCAATAAAACTATTAATAACACTCTTGTCACAGATTTTTTTTTTATGTTTTGTGTGGAATACAACACTGTCTAAATAAAATAAATATGATAAAGAAAAAAAGTTATTGCTATGGACTGATTATGTCCAGCCCCACATTAAATTCATAGGATGAAGCCCTAACTATGAATATGACTTTATTTGTAGACTAAGACTCTAAATAAATGATAGTCAGCCAGACGTGAATTGAATTCAAATACAACTGTATTTGGTTCACAACTGTAATCCTAGCACTCTTGGAGGCCAAGGAGGGTGCATTTCTAGAGCTCAGAAGTTCAAGACTAGCCTAAGCAAGAGTGAAACCCCATCTCTACTAAAGATAGAAAGACTATCTGGGCATGTTTGTACACACCTGTGGTCCCAACTACTTGGAAGGCTATAACGCTTGAGCCCAAGAGTCTGAGGTTGTTGTGAGCTTTGATGACACCATAGACCTCTACCCAGGGTGACAGAGTAAGTCTCTGTCTTAAAAAAAAAATGAGGGGGGAGAGGGAGAGATGACAGTCGACATTAAGTGAAGTTATAAGAGTGTAATCCTATCTAATAGGATTGGTGTTCTGGGGGAAACTAAAGGTTCTAATGCACAGAGGATGGGCCAAATGATGACACAGTAAGATGCTAACCATTTGCAAGCCAAGGAGACAGGATTTAGGAGAAAACAAATCTCCTGATGACACCTTGGTCTTGGACTTACAGCCTCTAGAACTATAGTAAAATAACTTACAGTTGTTTAAGCCACACAGCCTGTAGTATTTTGTTACAGCAATATTGTTTGTTTGTTTTTGGCCAGGGCTGGATTTGAACGTGCCACCTCCAGCATATGAGTCCAGTGCCTTACTCCTGTGAACCACAGGCACCACCCTGTTACAGGAATGTTAATGAACTAATATGGAAGTTCTGGAAAAGAATTACCTCACTAATTAAAAAAAAAAAGAAAAGAAAGGCAGCAGACTCTTCTTTTTCTTATGCTGAACTACATTGTGTCCACCCAGTCATTTCTGTTTGTAGAAGATAGATACTAAATATTTTATTAGTTTCCTAGGGAAAACCGCACCACAAACTGGGTGCCTTGAAACAACAGAAATTTATTCTCTCACAGTTCTGGAGCACAGGACTTTCAAATCAAGGTGTTGGCAGCATCACTGTAAATACAGTCTATGATTGTAGCGGCTTCTTGACACTGTTTCTAGGCTCTGCTTAAAGACTCATCAGTTTTCCTTCTTGAGCAGCTGACTGAGTCCACAACTCAATTATTCTCTGTACTGAAGTTTCACACTCCAGGCCACTGTGCAATCACCCTAATCACCCCAGGGACTAGATACCAGAAAACTCAGGAGAGCCAGTATCCCCCAGAGCCTGCAGCAGTATTCAATTAGACAATCCACAGGGAACTTGGAAAGCAAGCTAGCTCCATCTGGCTCACAGTCAATAGGCTTCCCCCTCCAGCACCACCTGCTCCTCTGTCCCTGGGTGGAAGCCTGTGTGGCCCAGGGTGACAGTCTTCTCTATTCAGAGCAGCCACAGAGATCTCTGCATTTGGATAGTGCTATTTAAGCATTACTGTGCTGCAACATCAAAAGAATCCAAATCTTATTTTTTGGTGCAGTTTTTGGCTGGGTCTGGGTTTTGAACCTGCGACCTCTGGCATATGGAGCTGGTGCCCTACTCCTTTGAGCCACAGGCGCCGCCCCCAATCTTATGGAATCTTATGAGACTCCAGGGAGCATCCTTCCTTGCTTCTTTCTGGTTCCTGGAGGTTGCCAGTAACCCTCAGTGTCTATAGCTCTACAGCTTTGTAGCTCCGATCTCCTCTTTGTCATCAGAAGGAGTTCTTCTGTGTCTGTGTCTTCACATGACATTTTGCTCACTGGATGTGTCTGGGTTGCTTCTCTTTTTATAAGGTCACAGTCATAGCAGATGAAGGCCAACATAGTGTGACCTCATATTAACTTGATTATATCTACAAAGGCTCCATTTCTAAACAAGGTCACATTTGCAACTACCATAAGTTAGGAGTAAATATATTTTAGTCTTTTTAAAACAATAAAATAACTCCTTATCATCTTGGTTATATTTGGTTAGGGCTGTTTATATCTGAAGCTAAAACATGTTTAATGATAATAAAGATTTGGAGCATCACTTCCAGAGCATTGTGAAGTCATCAACAATTTTAAGCAATATTAACCAAATATTTGTTTTGTAAATACTGCAAAACACATTTAATTTCCAAGTCTTCCAGAAGTTCTTTCTCAATGTGTCCTAATTAATATTAGCCCTTACTAACTTCCTCATTACTTCACTCCTCCATGAAATACCAGTTTTAAAATCATTTTTTGCCTCCTCACTTTAATCGATCCAGAACATTCACATACTCTTCCTAAAATAGTACCTAAAAGTCCACATTTCAATTTATAATTCATTCATAGCTCCATCTTACCATAAAATAAAGTCCTTCACAACTTCTTAAATACTGACTTCAAACTCAATTTCCAAAATTAAGTTTAAAAAGTACTGTTGTTTTTTTTTTTTTTGCTAAAATAAATACCACATCATAATTGGGTAGTGATGTATAACTGCAGTTTTGAACAAACTATAAGGATAGTTATTAATAATAATTTATTAGATCAAATTCAGAGCAAAGGCCATTACAAAATTAAGCCTAACAAACATTAACTATTTTTTTTCTAAACTTAAAAAACCATATGATTTGGTGGGGGGGGGGGTAAACGTCAGATTTCTATAATGGTCCAACACAGGATTCTGGATAAATTAGAATAAATGCAGCTGAGACCACTGGAGTGGTATAGGCATCTATCCCTGCTGTGGCTTTGGATAAACGATGTTGTTATTAACACGTTAGCAAATGAAATACAAATAAATTCAGCAAACATATTTTGAGTACATCACAAGAAGGTGGGGATCAAAAGGAATGCTAACTAGGGAAGCAAGAAAAAGCTCTTTCTTGATTTAGATTTATGAAGAGTCAGTACAGGCTCCAAAGCTACAGGGACATCCTGGTCTAGAAAGACATTCCCTGCCCTATTTGAAAAGAGCATTTAAAATGCAGTGCTGCTCAATACACATTCAAGGATGCTGGAACTTTAAGATTTAAATTTGAACATGAAAATTACTTCAAAAGTGACTGTGGGACTACTTTGTTCAAGTCATTCCTCAAAGTAATTAACTTATTACTTGTTTCAGTCTTCCATATATACCCACATCATAAAGGCAAAGTGGGGTTTATAAAGCTTATGTGACAACTTTTCAAGAAGTTTTATTAAATATACTTTTAAGTATTATATTTGCAAATGATCTGGGTAATGCTAAAATAATCTTTACTGTAAATTTAAGTGTGTGTGCATGCATGTGTGTGCTAGACATGGGAGGTGTGAATTTTTTTGCTTTAAATTTATTTATTTTTATTAAATCAGAGCTGCATACATTAGTGCAATCAAGGGGTACAATGTGCTGCTTTCAGAATCAATCTGAAATGTTTTCATCAAACTGTTTAACATAGCCTTCAGGGCATTTTCTTTGTTATTGTATGAAGACATTCCTATTCGGCATTTAGGAAGTTTTGCCTGTACCCTTCTAAGATGCACCATCGGTGTGGCTCCACCAATTAACCTCCCTGCGCCCCAACCTCCCTCCGTTCCCCTCCCTTGCTCCTTTCCCGATATTTGTGTGCTACAGTTGGATTATAGCCTTCAAATGAAACTTATAAATTAGCTTCATACTAGGGCTGAGTACATTGGATACTTTTTCTTCCATTCTTGAGATACTTTGCTAAGAAGAATATGGTCCAGTTCCATCCATGTAAACATGAAAGAGGCAAAGTCTCCATCTTTCTTTAAGGCTGCGTAGTATTCCATGGTATGCATGCACCAAAATTTATTAATCCATTCGTGGGTCGATGGGCACTTGGGCCTCTTCCATGATGTAGCAATTATGAATTGGGCTGCAATAAATATTCTGGTACAGATACCTTTGTTATAATGTAATTTTTCGTCTTCTGGGTATATACCTAGTAAAGGAATTATAGGATCAAATGGCAGTTCTATTTTTAGATCTCTATGTACTCTCTAAACATCCTTCCAAAAGGAACGTATTAGTGTACATTCCCACCAGCAGTGTAGAGGTGTTCCCATTTCTCCACATCCATGCCAACATCTCTGGTTTGGGGATTTTGTCATGTGCGCTAATGTTACTGGAGTTAGGTGATATCTCAAAGTAGTTTTGATTTGCATTTCTCTGATGATTAAGGATGGTGAGCATTTTGTCATGTGTCTGTAGGCCATGTGCCTGTCTTTGTCGGAGGCATAACCTGCAAATATTTTCTCCCATTCTGAGGGCTGTCTGCTTGCTACACTTACTACATTCTTGACTATACAGTAGCTTTTCAGTTTGATCAGGTCCCAGTAGTGTATTTTTGATACTGCTTCAATTGCCTGGGGAGTCCTCCTCATAAAATATTCACCCAAGCCAATTCCATCAAGAGTTTCCGCTGCACTTTCTTCTAACATTTTGATAGTTTCATGTCTTCCATTTAAATCTTTAATCCAGTGAGAATCTACCTTAGATAATGGAGAGAGGTGTGGGTCCAGTTTCAGTCTTCTACAGGTTACCAGCCAGTTCAACCAGCACCATTTGTTAAATAGGGAGTCTTTTCCCCACTGAATGTTTTTAATTGGCTTGTCAAAGATCAAGTAATGGTAAGTAGCTGGATACATCTCTTGGTTCTCTATTCTGTTCCAAACATCACCCTCTCTGTTTTTGTGCCAGTACCATGCTGTTTTGATAACTATTGATTTATAGTAGAGTCTCAGGTCTGGTAGCATGATTCCTCCTGCTTTCTTTTTTATTTCTGAGTAAGGTCTTGGCTATTCAAGTCTTTTCCTGATTCCATATAAAATGAAGTATTATTTTTTCGAGGTCTTTAAAATATGACAATGCAGCTTTGATAGCAGTTGCATTAAAATTATATATTGCTTTGGGTACTATAGACATTGTAACAATGTTGATTCTTCCCAGCCATGAGCATGGTATGTTTTTCCATTTGTTAACATTTTCAGCTATTTGTTTTCTTAAATGTTCATAATTCTCTTTATATAGATCTTTCACATCCTTTGTTAGGTAAACTCCCAAATATTTCCTCTTCTTTGGTACTACTGTGAAAGGAATAGAGTCATTGACTGTTTTTCGGCTTGACTATTGTTGGTACATATAAAGGCTACAGATTTATGGGTGTTGATTTTGTAGCCTGAGACATTGCTGTATTCTTTGATCACTTCTAAAAGTTTTGTACTAGAATCCCTGGTGTTTTCCAGATATACAGTCATATCGTCTGTGAAGAGTGAAAGTTTGATCTCTTCCCTGAAGGCAATGGCTAAAACATCTAGTTTTGTACTAGAATCCCTGGTGTTTTCCAGATATACAATCATAACATCTGCGAAGAGTGAAAGTTTGATTTCTTCTAACCCTATGTGGATACCCTTCACCTTTTCTGCCCTAATTGCAATGGCTAAAACTTCCTTTACAATGTTGAAGAGCAGAGGAGATAATGGGCAACCTTGCCTGGTTCCTGATCTAAGTGGAAGTGACTTCAGTTTAACTCCATTCAGTATGATATTGGCTGTGGGTTTGCTGTAGAT
>CAUYON010119858.1:0-23435 GCA_963573935.1 Arctocebus calabarensis
TTATATAGTGATCAAAGAAATGCCATGAAGGATATCTGTAACAGTATGATCAAAATATTTCTGAATGTATATGAATCGTGCCCTGTGATTGCACCAATGTACATAATTATGATTCAATAAAATTATTAAAAAAAAAAAAGGGAATGGAAACGAGAGGGCTACCTACGATTTCTGAAAGATGACAACAGGTAAGTGAGGAAGATAATGAGTTCAGAGAGCCCATGGTGAAGCTATTTACTAAAATGGTTTTGATTATAACTTCAGTCTGTTATGCCTGCAATGGACTTAATGTTTAGTTAGTTCACAATTCATATGTTGAAACCCTTATCCTAGGGTAGGCAGGTCATGAGTGGGAACCTCATCCTCTTTCCACTATATGGGGACATGATGATGAGAAACCCACTATCTGCAAGCTGGGGAGCCCCTCCCCAGAACTCAGGCAGCTAGGATCTTGATCTCAGACTTCCAGCCTTGAGACCTGTGAGAAACCAATTACTTTTATAAGCCATCCGGTGTATGGTACTTTGTCACAGCAGTCCAAAAGGACTTAAGGCAATGTCCAAATCCCAAGTAATTGCTTACTACACGCAATCAGAATGTTATTGACAATGTAGGCAGGAATGTAAAAGATAGCTTCCCCATCATGATAGAATGTCAGTAGTTGCAAACAATAAGCATCAATTTTGCTGATTTCAGACATGAAATGTCATTTCTGAGCAAGAATATAATTTCCTTGGAAATGTAAAAAGTACGTTGATAATAAAACAACCAATAATAAATGGTAGCAGCAATAACATACATTGTGATTGCAAACTTAATAGATACTTTATCAGATCCAAATATTAAGTGTTTTATCTAGATTATAGTTTGATGCTACTAAAATACACAAAGGAAAACATTTGTTTCCTCAGTTCCGGAACTTGAATCCCCAAAAGATTAAATAATTTGCCAAAGGTCAAATTTCTTATCAGTTAAAGTCACACAATGTCAAGTAAGGTAGTCATCATTGGACACCTGGCTAATAACCGCTATTCTGGTGTCCTCTCCATTCATAAAATGGAGAGAGAAAATTTGCCATTCGATTTATATATTGGTTGACAGGATAATTCTAGAACACTGAGTTTCTTTGAGTTATTGATGATATATTTGCATGTATTTTATATTTATTTCCTAACTTTTATTAAGTAAGATTATTTTCCATCTTATTTATGAGACATAATTGCATCATAAAATAAATATCACTAGATATACACTCCTGACATTGTTAATTCATTGCAAAGTCATGCACTTAAGACTGATTAAAATTGAACAAGTACTATTCTGTAAACAGACAGTTTTATCCTCTGTAAGATTGGTGATTTAGGAAATACTTTTCATAATAAGTCAAGAAGATGGTAGAGCTATCATTTCACTATGAATGAAACAAGAGGATCAATTCTTTACACAGAAAATGGCTAATGTGGAAATTAGATTCTGTGACAACTCATTGAACAAACAATCATGAGCAACCACGATAAAATGTAATTTCCTTTATCTTATATTCCTTAAAGTTAGCAGTTAAAGCTGGATTCTCATATATGCCATTCCGTATAGTTTATCTTTCAAGCAGATGATTTTATGTGTCAAATATCCGTAGTAAGGGTAATTCATGAGCTGAGATTTTAGGGGTGAAGAAATCAATGAACCATCATACTCCTGTTTCTTTGCTTCAAACTCATAATGGCACAATGTTAGTTGTTTTTCGTTTAATCTTTTTTCTGGGTTTGTATGAGCTTGTGTATCAGCAGGAAAGCATCATATAATCAAGGCAGCAGGGAGTTTCTCACTACAACTAGAATGAATTTACATTTGTCCATTATGTAAACGATTCTTCATTATTTTCCTATTTGAAGTAGTGGCAGAGTAAATTTCCATATACACTTATTATAATGTTTTCAAAATCTTTATAAAATGACATAATAATATTCAATTTTTCATCAATATTAAGATAGGTGACTGGTATCTTTCTTTTAAAAATAACAACTTGATCACATTTGCTATTACTTTTTCTCATTATCTTGTATATGATTTAATCTACAAAGCAACATTTGTTAAAACATTTATTATATAACTTGAATCAGCCATAATTATAGTTTTTAACAGTTTGTAGTCTTTAAATAGTTTTATAAAATAATTAAGAAATCCTCTCATTTTTCATTAAAAAGCATTAATATTATTTATTTTCTAAATTAAATATTTCTGTATTCTGAAAGATCTACTTAATCAATCAGGTCTAAAAAATTATTAAATATAAAGTTTCCAGACTCTGCATTTTTGAATTATGTCTATCTAGTTCTGGGCTCTCGAGTTATAAATATAGTTGAATGGATTTTGCTGCAGTATAAAAAATATTTTCAACTCCAGAAGAAGTTAAAGTGCAATTTAAAACTGATGCCTTTCTATGTATTTCATTTAATCACCAACCTTACTTCCGACTCAATGAATGACATATATTTTTTATTTCTGAAATTTGGTTCACTTTATAGCAGCTGCACAAATAGTCACTCATTCAGTCAGCACAATTAATAACCAATGGCAGGCAAGTAGTAAAAATGTTCAAACCATTTATTTTCTTTAGTGCAGACTTTAGGGGCAGTTGACTAAGGCACCTTTTCTCACTAGTAAGCAAGTTTCTGTTGAGTGGTGTTTGAATTTTTTTTCGAGAGCATTATTGTCCAAAGAATAACTTAGGCTCAAGGCTCCATTCCTCTTATTGAATATTCCACCCCCCCCCCAAACTTGTCATCTACATTGTGTCTTCAACCATAATTTTCTGTAGGGACAACTTTCAAATTTATAAGCAGAACTCTAACCTTTCGTTTCTCTACTTTTTTTTTTTCATTTAGAACATTTTACTGAGTACCAAAAATATCCCAGGTTCCAAGCTCTGAGATATATCTGAACAAAATGCAAAATGAACAAAAATCCTGCCTTCTAAGATCTTTAATTAATTAATTAATTTTTATTAAATCATAGATGTATCCAATGTACTCAGTTCTACTATGAAACCAATTTATAGCTTTCATATGAAAGCTATAACCCAACTATAGCCCAAAAAGAAGGGAAAAGAAACCAATTTATAGCTTTCATATGAAAGCTATAACCCAACTATAGCCCAAGCTATAAATTGGTTTCATAGTAGAACAGAGTACATTGGATACAGCTATGATTTATAAACTATAAACCAATTTATAGCTTTCATATGAAAGCTATAACCCAACTATAGCCCAAGAAGAAGAGAAAAGAGGAGAGGGTGGAGAAGGGCGGGGGGGAGGATGGATAGAGGAAGGGATATTAGTGGGACCACACCTACAGTGCATTTTACAAGGGTTCATGTTAAATCTACTAAGTGTGAAATATAAATGTCTTAACACAATAACTAAAAAGGTGCAGTGAAGGCTATGTCAACCAGTGTGATGAAATATTTCAGATTGTATATAAGGCCAGAGCATTGCACTCCTTGATTGCATTAGTTTTTCTCTATTTCTGTATTCAAATCTATCCTCAAAATATTTGCACTTTACTTTTCTTCCAACCACCCTATTGAATTCTCATGAGAGCAAAGCTAGGTTCTTATTGCTGTGGCACCTCCTCTTTCCCTAAATCTTTCTGTCTTGCATCAGTCATCCCTGGGGTGTCTCTTCCCCAGATGTGAAGGCTTCAATTCCTTCCTTGGAGGTCCAGTTACTCAAAGAACCCTGGATGAGCCCTACTGTGTGCTTCTGTGTCTGCTTTACATAGGTACATTTCATGAAGTACTGCTATTTTTCAGTGCTTTTGCCAACAGTTCAATCCTATAGTTTGGCACCTAAGAATTTTCCTTTACTGGCTGAATGAATTCTTTTCTGAGTCATGTTTCTTTTTTAACTATGAAAATCAACATTTCTAGTTAATTCATTTTTTTTACTGTTTCTCTCTTTTGTACCTCCCAGAGGAAAACACACACACATACACAAGCACACACATATACCTAAACACAAATATTTTACTCATATTGGCATCTGGGTCTTTCCTATGTTTACATCTCTTGCATGGACAACCCTTTTTTATATGCCAACTAATTCAAATTCAAAATTTTTGTCTAATAGCTAGCTACCTCTGAATCTTTTTCAATTTGCAACATGCTTGTGAGTGATTATTCCAACTCAACTTATTGTAAATCGATGTGACACAAAGAACAAGCAATAACAATTTCATTGTACAAGCTCTCTGTACTCCTAATATTTCTGAATTCATTTGATATAATGAATATTTGCTAAAAAGAATGCTGGAGTAAGGAATGGTGCTGAAGAAGATATTAACACTTTATGGGTAAATGAAGTTGTTTTCCTTCAATTCCAGGAATCATTCAGTTTCTCAAAGAAAATATGAAGTTTGAAATGTGAATTTTGGAGTAGTTGAAAATAAGAAAAGATGTAAAAATTAAATTGGAAAAAGCTCTTCTAGACTGATGTTTTAAAATTGCTTGAGAGAAATAATCTCAGAAATCAGGAGAGTGATTCTTCTTGTGTCAGTTACTAGAACAAAAGATAAATGGGACTTCTGGACAAAAATGATTGACAAAACTGTTATGCATCTAAAACAGTAACACTTTTCTTAAAGCTCTTTGAAAATATAAAAATTGTTTAAAATGGTTAATGCACAGCATGGAAATATACAAAAAATAGTTATAAAAACTAATTATGGCAACTAAAATCTATATTTGGTTACTATGGTAGGGAAGACTCTAAAATATTCCCCAATAATTCCTGTGCCTTGTTGTGACATATAATCATCCCAGGAATGTAGGTGAAATCTGGTAATATTGGGGATACTTTTGCTGTGATTAAATTATTGATAAGATGACTTATTAATAATCATCAAAAGTATTATGTTAATCAAAAGTATTATTGTTCTGGGTGGAGCCAACCTTATTAGCCAAGCCTTTCAAAGAAGAGTGCAAACAACCACATTGTAAATTCCACAAATTGTCAGTATTAAAATCATCTATTTAGTGAAACCAATTTTGAATTCATGGGATTTCTCTGTTTTTATTGAATTTTCTATATTTTATGTTATCTAATTATTATTGTAAGCTTATCTAATTACAAATCCTTATTACTTTATCATCTATTTTCTACAGGTTTCATTTTTTTTTAATTATCAGCTTAAGTGAAAAATGTGTGGCATTGAATCCCTAGTTCTTTTCTTTCCCAAAATAAGCATTTAAAGTCATACTTCCAATCAAGACAATGTTAGCTGCATCAGAAAAAATCTGACTTACCATGTTTTTATTTTCATTCAATTAAAATATTTTCTATTTACATTATGAGGTTTTCTTTTTAGTTCAAAATATTAAGGGGATAAAATGTTTTTGTTACATGAATATCTTACATAATGCTCATATCAGGCTTTTAGAGTTTCCACTACCAAGGGCAGTGTTCATTTGATCTGATAAGTATGTTTTTATCTGCCACTCAGTGGCCTTTCCCCCCTTGTGTGTTCATTCTAATGTCCGCCAATCTCTTTGTGCCTGTGTGTACCTATTGTTTAACTTCCACTTATTAATGAGTACACGTGGTATTTGATTATCCATTCCCAAGACACTTCCCTTATGATAAATTTCTCTAGTTCCATCTAGATACTAAAAATGATATTATTTCATTCATTTCTATTTCTGACAACTACTCTACTGTCTTTCTATGTGTGTATAGGAACATACACATATATATTCTGCACATTTTCTTTACTCACTCATGAATTTATAAGCTCTTAGGTTGATTCCACATGTTTGCAATTGTGCATTGTACTGCAATAAACATTCAAATGCCTCTTACCTTTGGGGAGATAAGCAGTCAAATAGGAAGAAATTTGCTGGGTCAAATAGGAAGTCAACCTTTCTTCTTTTGAGGAATAGCCATACTGCTTTCTGTAGGGTTTGTATTAGTATGCAAACCCACTTACCACGCATAATAAGCATTCCTTCCTCCCTGTACCCATGCCAGCATCTATTATTTTTGAACTTTCTAATAAAGACCATTATGACAGAGGTAAAGTGGTATCTCATTGCTCATTGTGTGTGTTTATATCTGTGTGTGTGTTCAAGACAGGATAATGGCCTGTCACCCAGGCTAGAGTGCAACGTGGTCATCATAGGTCAATGCAACCTCATGCAATCTCAAACTCCTGGGCTTGAGTGATTTTTCAGCCTCAGTTTCCCTAGTAGCTGGGACTACAGATGTGCCACCAGGTATGACTATGTTTTCCATTGTTTGTAGAGATACAGTCTTGCTCTTACTCAAGCTGGTCTGTTTTGGGCCTGCAGCAAACTTCTAACCTTGGTCTTCCAAGGTATTAGAATTACAGGACTGAGACACCAAACCCATGGTCATTTTAGTTTTAATTTGACATTGCCCCAATGATTGGTGATGCTGAGCATTTTTTCATTGTTTGATGGCAATTTGTGAATCTTCTTTCGAAAAATGTCTGTACATGTCTTTTGAGCACTCTGTGATGGAGTTGTTTATTTCTTGCTTATTTGTTTGAATTATTTGTAGAATCTGGATGTTAGCCCTGTGTCAGATGCACAGATTGACAATATTTTCTCTCTTTGTGTAGGATGTCTATCTGTTCTGTTATCATTTAATTTTCTGTACAGAAACTTTTTAAATTAATTAAATCCCATTTATTTATTTTGTTGTTGTATTTACCTTTGGGTTCCGTCATAAATTCTTTGCCTTGACTAATTTCTAGAAAAGAATTTTCCTACATTTTATTCTAGAATTTTTACAGTCTCATGTTTACATTTAAATCTTTTACCCATCTTGAATTGGTGTTGTGTGTGGCAAGAGAGATTTCTGCTTCAATCATCTGCAATTGGCTATCCAATTTTCCCAGAACAATTTATTAACAGGGGTGCCTTTCTCCTGCATGTTTTCTTGTCTACTTTCTTGTAGGTATATGGTTTTATTTCTGGGTTCTCGATTATCTTTCAAGCACTATATTGTTTTGATAACTATACCCATGGTGTATAATTTGAACTCAGTTAATGGGATGCCCCGAGATTTATACCTTTTGCTTAAAATTGCTTTGGGTGTTTGTGTTCTTTTTGGTTCCAAATGAAACTTAGAATTCTTTTTTTCAGGTCTGTGAAATATGATGTTATTAATTTGATGGGGATTATGTTGAATCTATAAATCACTTTAGGCAGCATGGACAATTTAACAATGTTGATTTTACCAAACTTTGAGCATAAAAGGTTTACATATTTGTCTGTGTCATCTATAATTTATTCATTAGTGCTTTGCAGTTCTCCTCTCAGAGATATTTACTGGACTTGAGTACATATATCCTTAGGTTTTTTACCTTCTTTGTAGCAATTTTAGAGTATTGCATCCTTGATATGACTCTCAGTTTGATCTTTATTGTATATAGAAACGCTATGGATTTGTGTACATTGATTTTGTGGACTGAAACTTTGGTGAATTTATTTAACAGTTTCAGGAGTCTTTTGGTGAAGTATTTAGGGTTTTCTAGTTATAAGATCATCTCATAGAAGGCAATGTTATCAATAGTGCTTATGAATAGAAAACAGTGCTGTTTTGAGCCCTCCACCTTCCATATTTGGAAGTCCTTTATTACTTTCTCTTGCTGATTGCTCTAGCTAGGACTTCCAGTACTATGTTGAATAGAAGTGGTAGCAATGAGTACTCTTGTCTTGCTCCAGTTTTTAAGGTGAATATTTTCAACTTTTTTCCATTCAGTATGCTCTTGGCTGTGAGTTTGTTATATATAGTTCTTTATAATTTTTATGTATTTTCCTTCTATGCCTAAATTGTTGAGGTTTTCCACTATTGAAGGGTGCTGAATACTTTACCTACGTCTAGTGAGATGATTATCTGTTTATGTGGTGAATCACATTTATTGAGGTGCACATGTCAAAGCATCCTTCCTTACCTGGGATGAATCCTACTTGGTCATGGTGAACTCTCTTTCCAATGAGCTATTGAATTTGGTTTTCTAGTGTTTAGGATTGACTTGTTAATATTCGAAAGGAAATAAAATCCATAATTTTGATAGTAACTGCTTTGACTTTGTAGGTCTGTTTGAGTGTTGCTATCTAATAATAAACATGAAATATTCATGAATATGAGTTGTTTTTTCATTTGTTTTATCTTTAAATTTTTTTTTCATAAAATCTTTCCCCTGGCTTATATCATCAAGTGTTTTCTCCATACTGCCTTTGAGGATTTTTATTGTTTTGTGCCTTAGATTTAAATCTTTTATCCATCTTGAATCAATTTGTGTAAGTGGTAAAAGGTGGCGGTCCAGTTTCAATCTTTCACATGTGGATATCCTGTTCTTCCAGCACCATTTATTAAATAGGGGTTCATTTCACCAGAGTGTATTCTTGTTTGGTTTATCAATGATTGATACTTACTTTCATCTCATGATCTTCTATAGGGTACCAAATGTCAATGTCTATATTTTTATGCCAATACCATGCAGTTTTGATCATAATGGCTTGCAGTATAGCCTAAAGTCTGGCAGACTGATACCTCTAGCTTTGTTTTAATTAGTAAGAATTGCCTTTACTATGTGGGATTTTTTCTGGTTCCATTCAAAATGAGGAATTATTTTTTCCAAATCTTGAAAGTATGATGTTGGTATTTTAATAGGGATTGCATTGAATCTTATATTGATTTGGGAAGTATAGACATTTTAACAGTGTTGATTCTTCCCAGCCATGAGCATGATATGTTCTTCCATTTGTTAAAGTCCTCTGCTATTTCCCTTCTTAGGGTTTCATAATTTTCTTTGTAGAGATCCTTCACCTCTTTTGTTACATATATTCCTAGGTATTTCATTTTTTTTAAGTTACTGTGAATGGAATTGCGTCCTTGATTAGCTTTTCCACTTGGCTGTTATTGTAAACAAAGACTACTGATTTGTGGACATTGATTTTATATACTGAGATATTACTATATTTTTTGCTTATTTCCAGGAATCTTATGGTTGAGTCTTTGGTATTCTGTAAGTATAAGATCATATCACTGGAAAAGAGCCAGAGTTTTACCTCCTCTACTCCCATTTGAATGCCCTTTATTTTCTTCTCTTTCCTGATTGTATGGGCTAGAACTTCCAGCATTGTGTTGAATGGTAGTGTCATTAGAGGAAAACCTTGTCTGGTTCCAGTTCTGAGTGGAAAAGCTTTTACTTTTACTCAATTCTGTATAATATTAGCTGTGGGTTTGTTAAAGATCAAACTTCGATCAGTTTAAGAAATGTGCCACCTATGCCTATATTCTTGTGTTCTAGTAAGAAAAGGATGCTGAAATTTACAAAATGCTTTTTCTGCATCTGTTCAGAGGATCATATAGTCTTTTTTTGCTTTTGTTGAGAAGGTGAATTACGTTTATGGACTTGCATATGTTAAACCATCCTTGCATTCCTGAGATATAATCTACTTGATTGTGACCTTTGATTTTTTTTTTCTGTTTATTTTTTTGTCTTTTTCTTTTTTTTTTATTTTTGGGGATTCATTGAAGATGAGGGTACAAGAAAACAGGTTACAATGATTGCATTTGTTAGGTAAAGCCCCTCTTACAATTGTGTTTGGCCCCCAAAAGGTGTGGCACACACCAAGACCTCATTATGATGTTTTTTAATGAGAAATTATAATCTATTGGCTAGAATTTTATTGAGAATATTTGGATCTATATTCATTAGTGAAATTTGTCTGAAGTTCTCCTTTTTATTTGAGTCTTTTCCTGGTATTGGTTTCAGGAGTGAAGTTTGCTTCATAGAACATGTTGGAGAAGACTCCTTCCTTCTCAGTTTTTTTGGAGTAAGTTTTGCAGCATGGGTATAAGCTCTTCTTTGAAGGTTTACTAGAATTTTGGTGTGAATCCATCTAGACCAGGGAATTTTTTTGTAGGGAGATTTTTCATTGTTTCTTTGATCTCATGCTTGATATCAGTCTATTCAAGAGATCTATTTCTTCTTGGTTAAGTCTAGGGAAGTAGTTCTCAACCTTCTAATGCCGCAATGTATTTTCATTTTTAAAAAGGGGTCACGACTCACAGGTTGAGAACTGCTGTTCTAGGGAAAAGGTGTTATACAGATATTGAACCATTCCTTTATATTGTCAAAATGATTCATGAGTTTGTTGATGTGCTTTCTATTTTTCAAATGTTGGCATCTAATGTGATAAATGTCCCTTTTAAGACTTCTTTTGCTGTAACTCACAGGTTTTGGTAACTTGTCTCTTCATTGTGGATATGTTTGAGGAATTTAACACTTTTTTCATCTCTTTTTGAACCCAACTATCATTCAGCATGAGGCTGCTTAGTTTCCATGCCTTTGTGTGGGGATGAACCTTTTTTTAGAGTTGAGTTCCACCTGTTCCACCTTTATTGCCTGTGGTCTGAGAAGAGACAAGGTTTAATTTCTATTCTTTTAATTTTGGTGAGGTTTGATTTGTATCCTAGGATGTGATCTATTTTGGAGTATGTTCCATGGGCTGATGACAAAAATGTATATTCTTAGTCTTTGGGATGGTGCACTCTGTATATGTCTATTAATCCAATTTGTTCTAGGGTCACAGTTAAGTCCTTTGTCTTTTTGTTTAGTTTCTGTTTAGAAGATCTGTCCAGTTCTGTCAAAGAGGTGTTAAAGTTCCCTACTATTATGGTTATGGGACATCATTTTGCTCAGACCAGTTAAGGTCTTTTTGATAAATCAGGGGACATTTAAGTTGGGTGCATAAATATTTAAAATTGAAATGTCTTCTTGTTATATTATTCTCTTGACATGTATGAAGTGTTCATCTTTGTCTTTCTTTACTTTAGTTGCTTTGAATCTGCTTGTATCTGAGAATAAGATTGCAACTCCTCCTTTCTTTTAATTTCCATTTACTTGAAATACTGTTTTCCATCCCTTAACCCTGAGACTTCTGTGGCAATTTCAATAAAACAAAAAATAAACAAATGGGACTTTATGAAACTAAAATGCTTCTGTATAGCTAAGAAGACAACAATGAAAGTAAATAGACATTCTTTCAGAATGGGAAAAGATATTTGCCTATTATGAATTGGACAAAAGATTGATAATGAGGATCTACAGAGAACTCAAATTAATGAACAAAAAAAGAGCCAACAATCCTATATATGACTAGGCAAGACACATGAATAGAACCTTCTCTAAATAAGACAAATGAATGCCTAACAAACATATGAAAAAAATGCTCATTGTTCCTAATCACCAGAGAAATGCAAATCAAAACCTCCCTGAGATATCACCTAACCCCAGTGAGAATGGCCCACATCACAAAGTCTCAAGGTGCAGATGCTGGCATAGGTATGGGAGAAGGAAACCCTTTTACACTGCAAGTGGGACTGTAAACCAATACAATCTTTTTGGAAGGAAATTTGGATAATCCTCAAAGAACTCAAATTAGACCTCACATTGATCTTCAATCCATTATTGAGTATCTACTCAAAAGAAAAAAATTACTTTATCATAAGGACATTTGCACTAGAGTATTTATTCTAGTTCAATTTACAATTGCCAAAAGTGGAAACAATCTAAATATCCACCAATCTAGAAATGCATTAACAAGCTATGATATATGTATGCCATGGAATACTATTCAGCCATTAAAAGACGTGGAGACTTTACATCTTTTGTATTAACCTGGGTTGAGGTAGAACGCATTCTAGTTAGTGAAGCATTACAAGAATGAGGAAGCAACAATCCAATGTGTGCAATTCTACTATGAAGGCAGTAGAGACTCTAATATATGATGGGGATAGTAAGATGAGGGAGTAGGGAGAGAGGAAGAAGGAAGAGGTTGAGGGTTCACAATGTATGACACACCTCTTGTGAGTGGGACACAATTATAAGGGAATTTGCATAACAAATGCTATCAGTGTAACCTAATTCTTTGTACTCTCAATGAATCCCAAACAACAACAAAAAGCAAAACCAAATTTTCTTTCAGCAATATTTTAATGTTTCTATTCATTTTTTTCTGCAAAATTGAGGAACTTTTAAATAATTTTAGTTTTTATTGCATTATAAATATTTTTGCATCTAATCAAGGTTTTAAAGAATTCTGTTTTTTCACCACTAACCATGAGTTTTTTTCCACAGGTATACTTTTATAAACTGAGTAATTTATCTTTTATTTCTAGTTTATGAGTGGTTTTATTGTAACTCAATATCAAAATTTTGCAAATGTTTTTTCTGTGTTTTGAGATAATTACGTATTTTGTATTTAATATTTTAATATCATGTGTTACATTTGTAGTTTTTATAAATTGCATCAAAGAGACATTCTTTGAATAAAGCCTGTATAGTCATATAAAATTATTTTTACATATTGCTAGATTCATTTTGCTAATATTTGGAGGATTCTATGTCTATTTACAAGGACAACTGGTGTGTATTCTATACTCATAATATCCTTTTACTAAGAGAAAATTATCTATCTGTCTTAGTTTTATAGAATGAAAAGATTTCTTCACACTAACTTACAAATTCATTCTGTTTTTGTCATAATATGCATAAGATGATGGAAATTTTTATTAATATAGAAAAATTAATAGTGATAATTACAGGGTGTTTCTTTCGAACGGAGGAAAGCATGGAATTTCTATATGACAATGCACATTTAAAATGAAAACTGCTAAGTCTGATTTTATGGTGCTTTACAATATTTTCCTATCTCGGTTGTGTTATTTTAAATCCATAAATTTAAGATATATATGTACAATGGTGTTTGTGTCTTTTCTGTTGTTGGCCCATAAACATTATTTAAACTTTGCAAGGTTTTACATTGGGGTATTATTTCTTAACCTCTCAACTAAAGTTTATGAATAACTGATTCTGGCATTATGTACACTGTAATATAAATGAGGACTGGGTACAATAGCAAGCTCTTACCATAACTGATCATTAATGCACAAAAATGTTTTATGTTGGAAGGAATAAAAAAGTTGACTATCACTGAATGGCAAACAGAAGCATGATTATACCCAGAAAATAAAAGCAGTAAATGGTTCATTTGCTCTCTTTCCATTTGCAGAATTGTAATAAAAATGCCAACTAGATTGATATTTAGGCAAAGAGTACATTGCAATAAAGTTAAGATTACTAGAGGACATGCATTAATAAAGAACATTCTTCTCCTAGTCTGCTTTTCTGCTTCAATTTCAAGAGTACTTGGGAATTTTAATTTCAGTTATAGGTACTCATTTAGCTTCTCATTCAGAGAGAACTACTCTCTTTTCTGTGAAATTAATGCGAACACTTTTATGTTATTTCATTTCCCCATGCTTTCTTAGATTTTAATCTTAATATTTTAAAAAGTCACAATATTTGAAAGAAGTTACAGTCCTGTATATCATGCAAAGTGCTGAATGCCTCCAGTTTACATGTTATTAAGCTGCTGTAGCAGCAGCTGCATAGGATTTAACACAACATATGGTGTTGATTCTTTCTATTTTTTAATGAAAATCAGAATTATAAATCTCTTGCAACAAACCAATGATGAGATGTTTAGCAAAGCTATAACACATATTACTTGATATTTTAAAATGCCACTTTTTTTATTCCTATGAGCAAAGGGATGATAGAATTATGAAGGGTGATAGAATTATGAAGGGGTGAAAAGAGGAGAGGAAATAAAATGGAAAGAAAGAACAAAGACAAAATGTAGAACTACAAGATAATAACTAATACTCCCTAAATTGAGTCTCCTAAAATGATATATTTATTTTTGTGGATTGAGTAAATTTTTTTTTAGAAATTTTCTAAAATTCAAAGCTAGAATATCTAAAGAGGTATTTGTGTGCATGTGGGTGTGTTACTGACCAAGTGTAAGGAGGCAGATAGTACAGCAGCTAAAAAGAAACTACACTGCTCTGGATTTTTAAGAATACTATGCATATGTTTTCAGATAAAAAGGTTAATATTAATTCTATAAATTTAAAGAAATATAAAAAAATTAAAATAAGGTAACATTTTAGACAGAATCTCAGTCCAGGAAGAGACCTAGGTGAAGTTTGCCTTTTTCAAACACCAACTCCTGTTTTTATTTTCCTATGCCATTTAGGCATCTTATGGCCTCCCCTCCCTTTGATGTGATTTATAAGCTTTTTCTCTCATGGAAAAAAATCCTCTTGACTAAAATATTCCCCTTAAAGTTCGAGAGCCTTTTTTAATACTGTACCTGGAATTTTTCCACTTAAAAACACATATCATTTAAGAGATATTACTGTGAAAAATGTATTACCTTTAAAAGATCCAACAGAGGAAACCACTCTTTGTCTCTATACGTACATTGATAAGATATGGATATTTTTAGGAATAAAGTTTATTGTGTGCATGTGCGTGCATGCACGCAAAGAAACTTGACTCACCATCTAATACGTCTTAAACCTCACCAACACAAAACTGATATTTTTGTTACCAAAGATACTTTCATAACTTCCATAGCAGATCGACACTCTGTCATCACCAATGGCTTTGTCTCACTCTCGCAGCATCACTTTCAGATTATAAATCAGAGATTGATTTCTTTGTATTTATTCTCATAGGGCCAACCATTCATACATTCTATCACTCTCAACTGAAGAATACTGGGAATTATAGCTTTTCTTTTTAGACTAATCTCTTATTTCTACTGTTCCAGTTAACCTTTCTAGAGTCCATTTCCTCTTTATTCATAGTAAGCCTCCCTCCTCCATTTCCCACCCAAGGAAGACCTCCATATCCTAGAAGAATTTTCCTCACCTTTATTTAGCTGGTCCAAACTGTGTCAATACTAGAGTCAGCATGATTCAGTCATTCCACCACATATAAAACTAACCAAAATTGGTTTTAAACTCATAAGGCACAAAACATTTTCATCTAGCAAAGAAGAAAACAGTTTTAAAAACTCTCAAAATTAATCTTTCATATCAAGTAGTATAACTTATTTTATTTAAAATAAACAATATGGATTTTATTAAGCTAAATAATACAGCTTATAAAATAGTTATAGTTATCACTAACAGAATTCATGGCACATAGTCACTCTCATTGTTCTGATCTGATTATTGCTACATTATACTCATCACCACTGACCACACATAATGTATAGTTGCATATTGACCTCTCTGGAGAAGGAAAAAGTATCAAGAAAAACAACAGACTAACAGAAAGGAAAGGAATTAAATATTAAATTAAATCATAACATCAGGCTCTCAGCAATAGCAAAGAAATTCTGTTTATAATACAAGGCAAACATACGTAACTCCTTCTTCCCTCATTCATATGAATAGTATCTATGAGATCTACCACTTGGGATAATTGTTCTGATTTTCTATTCCCCACCCAATTCTGTTGCTAACTAGTTACACAACCCTGTCTCCTAGGTGCATTTATTCCACTTCTCACTTTGCTTCTCTCTCACAATGTCTTAGGAGCTTTGTACTAACTTTCTATATTCCGGTATGTTTTGATTTAGCCGTCCTATTTTTTTTTTCTAAATTTCATTTTACTGTATTATTCCATTTATTTGTTTTATGAGGTTGAAGTTTATCTTTAAGGCCAATAACTCTTAGATTTATTCTTTTGAGGCTATTCTCCAGATTTTGCTGACATGCTTCATTCTTATTTTACGTTTTTTCTTTTCTCTCTTCTGTCTTTTTTCAAACAGCCTGTCCCCAACCTCACTAATTGTCTTTGCATGTCATTTCTGCTTTTCAGACACTGATGCATTTCTCCATTTGTTGATTGAATTTTTAATCTCAGATTAATTTTTTAAAATTATTTCAATCTCTTTGTTTCATTTCTCTGATACAGTGAATTTCTTCTCGTCATGAGGTTCACTGAGCTTCTTTAGGAAAGTTATTCTGAAAATTTTGAATTCTTTGTGGAAAAGGTCAAATATCTCCATTGGTCTGGGATTGGTCACTGGTAACTTAGTTTGTTTGATGACATCCCCTGATGTTTGTGGTTATTCATCAATGTCTGGACATTGAACAGTTAAATATGTGTTTCAATTTTTACTTTCTGGGCTTGTATGAGCCCCTTACTCTTGGTAACACTTACCAGATTCTGAAATGGCTTTGAGTGTTATGGTTTAACCTTCTGGTCACTGCAGCTGTGTCAGCACTGAGGGTACCCCAAGTCTATTAATGTTGATTCTTGGAGTGTCATGGGGGTACCACTTTGGTGCTCTCGGTAAGATATTAGAGAAGTTCATGGATTGCCACTAAGTTTCTCCCTCTCTTTCATCACTGTGCTGGGCTTTCAGCTTTAGGGGAGAAGTGACATGAACTTGCCACCAATGTCACACCCGAAGCTAGCCAGTCTCACCAAAACCCGGGGTGACTGTTGTCTGGGTACTTCTGAAATTTATTTGAAACTCAAGTGCTCTTTAGCCCTCAGGTTGTGAATCATGCTGGGATTGGAGCCTTCTCTTCAAAGCAGCCTGTTAGCTTTGGGCCTGTGGTGCATCGAGAAATGATATCCAAATACCAAGAGTGGACTCTGGCAGCTCAGGATTCCAGCTGATACTTTATCTTACTCTGGCTGAGCTCTTCCCTCTCCTTTCCTCAAGTCACACTGTCTGTAGTTGGGGAAGGATAACATAGGTACTGACTTGGCCACGACTGCTGGTGTCTCCCTGGCTCATATGCACCAATAGTCCAGGATTTAAGGTGCTCTTTTTCTGCTGTTAGTTTGGCTGGCAGGAACTACGGGTTCAGGGCGGAGCATTTCCCTCTGGCCAGGTGAATCAAAATGCTCGTGCTGTGGGCATCAGGCTTCTACCCTGGGCTGTGTTCCCACGTGCCAGGACAACCGGAATTACAGTGCAAAGTCCAGCAATCACTTCACTCTCCCCAGTCCTAGAACACAGATTCTCTCTCCTCCAGGCATTCTGGAGGGCTGACATAGGCAGTGCAAGGCTGTATTTTCTGCTTTCTTCAGTGCCCCTTTCCTTGAAATTTAATGTTAAAATCAGAGAATCTGACTGCTCTCTTGATTTTTGGTTCTCCTGGAGGTGCTTATTTTTATGCATTATAATTGAATTAAGTGTCTGTGCAGAGAAATAATACTCTTTCTCTTTCAGCCTAAATAATTTTATTTAGCAATAATATTCCTCTTTTTATGGATATTTTTTTCTCATCAAAATTATGTGTAAAAATAGTATCTTGATTGGAGAAAAGAGAATTACTGCACAATCCAATCATAATTTTAGAGGAAAGGCTTTGCATCTTTATTCACAACTTCAAAAGAGCAGGTATAACATTTTAAAGTCTGGGATTTTGTATTTGATGAAATCAGTAAAGACCTCCGAACTTTATATTTGTTTCCTCAAGCACATCATATTTGACACAATTTTTAAAGGACTCTTATATCCCAGTTCACCTTTCACATGCCATTGTCTGGCTGAATACACTCTTTATGTTCAAGAAAGAAATGGAATTTTTTATTCATAAATATTATTTTAAATTTATATTGTAAAATAATTGTTTTTAGTACTAACAATTAATAAGTTCATAATAATAATGACTTAAAAACCAGAGTAGATCATAATTTATGAAAATTTAAAGTTAAAAGCTGCTATCATTTATAAAATAGAAAATTGAAAGGTTATAATTATTACAGTTCTAAAAGTACAAGAACATTTTAAAACATTTATAGAATTGTGCTCCATCTAATATCACAGAACATAACTGATAGCTATGATTTCAATTCTAGGAAATCACCCTGAATGCTTATTTGTCTAGGGGATTAGTTAAACAAATGTCCTTATGCTATTTAAATGTGTCATTTCAATGGAAGATGGATCTCAAAAAAGTGAATTGGTGGACTCAGAAACACTTGGGTCTGTACACACTGTGACTATCCTATTATTGGAAGCTAAAAGGTAATTACAGATCACAGAGGTGGCAGTGGCTTGATAGGGTCAGGTTAGAAAGACAAGGAGAAAAATGATGGTCTAATTTAAAAAAAATAGCATGTGTGTTTAAACCCAATTGAGTTATTTAATGAGTAGATTTATCGAAAGGATGGTACCCTGTCAGACCACTTCAGCATATTGAGTAGCCCAAGGGGAAAATGTTGCAAGGAAGCTTTAATTAATTTCCTTCATCTAATCCTCTCTTAACACTGAACAAGCCTTTGTCACACGCATGATATTAATTCCAAGGACAGAGTAAAAGCCATTTAAAAGCAGTCATATCCCACTAAGGTTGTTAAGAGAGTGTTTTTAAGTTCTTCATTAAAGTTAAAGCATTTAACACTAATACCAGTCAAAAACCATATTACAGGCCAGCAATTTCACAAAATATTGGTTGCTTTCATGTGTTCTTAAATACCAACACTGTATTTGTAAGTAACTTAGGGAGGCAGAAGTCCAGGTTATTTAGTTCTAACTTGTGAGAGATTGCAACTTCTATAACTGCTTGAAATAGCAATTTATCCCAAGCCTTTGGGTATATCAGTTTCTATATCTAAAATTGAATGCTAGACTTAAAGCTTTTGTATTTTATCTAGAGTTTTTTTCTCTGAGTCATACAAAGAGACAGAAGATTAATGAAGTAACATATTAAAAAGTTTTATGAATAATAAATATTATCCCTATTTTTGTAGGACAAATGGAGTCATGTGTAGGTTAAGTAACCATTAAAACTGTGATCCTTTAAAAGGATCCATTTACACTGCATTTAACTGCATTTCAGGCACTTATTCCTTCCTACTCTTCTTAAGTTGTCACTTTAAGTGCCAAAGGTGGGAAGAGGGTAGCTATCATTTATAAAAATATGCAAATATTGAATTTCTTAAACTATCTTTTCAAATGCATACGAATATATCAGGTTTAATGCTCAAACCATGGGTTTTTGCTCACTCTTTACAAAAACGGTTTTTTTAATTGAGATTTTCTTTAATGTAATAGGAAAGAGTAAAAAGATAGGATTGTGGATAAACAGGCTTCCCCTTCAGGAAATGCATTTCCTCAAAACTCCACTAACAGACTCTGAAATGGTAGTGGAGAAAGAGCTCCACATTCCACGTTGAGGAGTAGTTGTGCAATGCTTCTCCAATGATAGGCAGGGGTAGGGACAGGTTTGGAGTGAATGCCACAGCAATATTTTGCAAAAGCTCACTCTTGTGAAATTTCTCTCTTCATGTCCTGATAAAAGTTCTCCTAATATGAGCCTTCTGCAGTTTCCAAACATGAATTTTACAGTATTTTGAGACCTCCATTGATTATTTTTGCTCTTATATTGAGGATTTTTCACCTTCTCCTTTTAAAAAGACTCATTGTCAGCATTTGCTCATGTTCAATCCCCATGTAATCAATCAAAATTCTGCTTAACAGCAAATCTCACCTAAAGTTTCTAATTCTTCCTCTCTCTTATTTTTCCAACAACAGATTGATAAATTTCCAACTTTTAATGTCTTCTACTCTTTTTTACCTTTGTGAGTTTTTCTTCTGTCCCCCTTTTACACATAGGCATTCCTGTGCATGTTTTTTCTTGGTTATATTCTTTCCTCATTCTACAATTTCTATGTTGCAATTTGATCTTCATACACATTTTCAGGCAGAATGATAAGCAAACACTTTCAACTCAGACTTTAGTCCAGCTATTAACACTCAGCTTCAAACCAGGAAAGAGATAAATGGGAAAGAAAATAATCATGGAGTCAGACAGGTGAACTTCTAGTAAATCCATGGCTTTCCTGACATCATAATAGGGAAATATTATCCCAGTCTCCTGGTTGGAATTGACTTAGTGTGAATAGAGCAAAATAAGCTGGATCAACAAAAAGATGATCAGCAGCTGGAATGTCAATGGATCTGTAACTCTAAAAGAACAGCACATTCATAGAAAAAATTAGCCAAAAAACTGAATAACAAGTGCAAGCTTTTAACACAAGAGATATTTTCTGAAATGGCCTGAACCCTAGATAGAGGAGATAAAATATCTTAAGGGAGTGTCCAACCACAGTTCTGCTATTTGGTAGGGTAGGCTTTGTGTTTTAAATTTATATTGTCTGTACAGTCAGTAAAATACACAGTCAAAAGTTAAACATATGCTATTTGGTATGATTCTGGAAACTAAAGTTCTCATTATTTCAGCAGACAAAACAAGTGAGATCCAGTAAAATTCCTGCATAAGGTAAGTGAAGTCTAGAATGATTGGTGAAGGAAATAGAAGATATCAATTTCGATTCTGTGACGATCTGCAACTTGATAAATATATCTTGTTTACCATTACCTTTGAAGTCTTTTGAGGAGATTGAAATTGACAAATACCTTGAAGAACTGAACTTCCTCCTTCTTTTTTGAGAAATAAATAAGGGCCTGTTTTTCTAGTTAGCAGCTTTGCATACCATAAGAAAACATAAGTGCTATTTAACTGGAGTGAAGGTAAAACCCTTATAGACTCAGTTAACATGCAACTCATGGATGGATCTTATTCATTTTCCTTGCCTCCAGACATGACCTGACAGCAAAGCCTTGACTGCAGTGACTGTGTCTCATCTCTGAATCCCAAAGCTGGAACCAGGCGTTGGTATTAGGAATGGCCAGGGTTGTGTCCCTGGCAAGATCTGCAGTAATTCCAGCATCCAGGCCAACAGGGATAGATTCAGGTTCATCTTTGGAAACTTCTGATTACCTAGTAGCCCAACATGGTGAATTATGTCCCTGCAATGATTTTGATTAATAAGAGACAGGAGGTGAGAAAAAATTACAAAGAAATATCTGACTTTTCTTTCTCCAAGGAACTATTCTGCTGTCTTTGTTGTTGAATTGTATGGGCAGGTTCTATGATTGAACAACCATATTTTTTCTTTGAAACCATGCTCAGTTTAATAAAACATCATATTTTATTCCCTATCTCTCTTTTTCCACATTCTCAATTAAATAAAATACCAATTTTATTTGCCGTCCCTCTTTTCCCACATGCTTACTTTCATCTGTTTTTCAAGCCAGCAATAAATACTTAGCCTATAAGATTTGCCTCATGCTCTGTTTTCTGGGGAAACCAAGGGTAAAATATAATGTTTATGGGACAGACAGATAAGATACAATAGAGGGTAGGATAAAAGAAAATTTAAATACTTTATAAACCTATGATTACATGAGGCACCAGATTTATGCTTTTTAGTTACTAACATATTCTAACTCTTATAATATTATTGACACTATAGGCAGTGCTTTAAAAAAAAAAAAGAAGCAGAACTGAATCTTCACTTAAGGAAAGGCATTTACAATTATGTTCCTCAAAGACAGTGTTTTACCAGTGTGAACAGATGTGGCGATTAATTTTTCCCCTTGCACACCTATAATAATATTGGTAATAACCTGTCAATGACCTTTAAATGATATTGGCCTTTTAATCTCATAATAGTAAAATTTCAACAATGTGTTGCTGCACATAAACTGTATTTCAAAATTCCTCCACAAATATGGGTAAAGCAAGAATTAAGAACATAAAAATACTGGTTTGTTTGGCTCAGCGGGCTAAGGTGCCAGCCACGTACACCTGAGCTGGCAGGTTCAAATCCAACCCAGGACCGCCAAACAACAATGACGGCTGCAACCAAAAAATGGCCGGGCATTGTGGCAGGCGCCTGTGGTCCCAGCTACTTGGGAGGCAGAGGCAAGAGACTCGCTTGAGCCCAGGAATTGGAGGTTGCTGTGAGCTGTGATGCCACAGCTCTCTATCCAGGGTGACAGCTTGAGGCTCTGTCTCAAAAAAAAAATACTGGTTTGTTTAATGTAGTCACATACAGGAAGTGCAAGAGTGTTTAGCAGCAGTAAATGATTTTCACATTCAGTAAAGAAACTAAAGAAACGTGTATGTACGAGCATCCTGCAGCTCTGGGCTGTATGACTGGGCTTTTACACTGTGTTCTGCAATAGCCAGAACAATTTACCATAATAATGGAATACATGCGAAAGGGTAGTATGATAATAGGAAACATTTGCAACTGTGAAAATTTCATGCCCTTTTAAAGGCAACGCTATGTTATATTAAAATTTGTGTAGCAATGCTAATGAAAGATTCCATTTTATGTTAAATTAGCAAAAAAAAAAGATGTATGCTATGGACTCTTTTTTATCAATGCTTTAGCAGAGGATCAGTCACAATGATCTCTCCTTCACAACCATGCTCTATTATGTGTGATCAGCACCCTTAATTTGACACCTATATAAGTTTGATGAGACTCCAGACCTATTCCCTCAAGTTCTTTGACAAGGTCAGACCCTCCAAAGCTATATGTTTGAGCAACTGAACCTTCTTTGAGTGGCACCATATCCAGAACTCTGAGTTTTTGCTAAAGTGGCTAGTAATTTTTGGAAGAATGAGGAATTGAACAGCAATGTAGAAGGTGCCTATACCCTCTTGCTCCCAGTCACTTAGAGTAAAACTTCAGTATGAACGTCATGTTTCATCTGAAAAGTATCTGCTTTTATCCTAAATAGCTTTTTTCATAGATCTTTTAACCAATGAGTCGGGGACTTTTTACATGGCCTTAGAAACTTCAGGTAAAGACTCAGGGTCCATGAGATGTGTAGTGTCGATTGCTTTCTGAAAGGAAAAATAGCTAAAGGCAATTCAGTTTTAACTATGGACAATGTTATGGAGGGATTAAGAAATAGACAAGCCACATAACTTTCATGGGTTACCAGAAAGAAGTATAAAGTATATAAGTATTAAAAAGAGTCCTATGATATAATTAGAATAATCTAATGGGATAAAAATTGTCTTCTTTACCCTCTTTAAAGGTGGAAAATGTAATTTATGCCAAATCATTTAAGCATAATATGTCATTAAAACCAACTGGCTCTCTTGGCTTACTCATCTTTGAATCTTGGTCACGATTTTTAAACTCTTGAGCTAAGGCAAAATTTGTCTGAAAGATTGTTATCCAAAGCCCATTGCTTCCAGGAAACATTTCTTTTTTTTATTTTATTTTATTTTATTTTATTTTATTTTATTTTATTTTATTTTATTTTATTTTATAATTTTATTGAATCATAATTCTGTACATTGGTGCAATCATAGGGCATGATTCATATACATTCAGAAATGTTTTCATCGTACTGTTACAGATAGATAGATGTATGGAACAGAATAGAGAACCAAGAGATGAACCCAGCTACTTACCGCTATTTGATCTTTGACAAGCCAATTAAGAACCTTCAGTGGGGTACAGATTCCCTATTTAACAAATGGTGCTGGGTGAACTGGCTGGCAACCTGTAGAAGACTGAAACTGGACCCATACCTTTCACCATTAACCAAGATAGACTCTTGCTGGATCAAAGATTTAAACTTAAGACATGAAACTATAAAAATATTAGAAGAAAGTGCAGGGAAAACTCTCGAGGGAATTGGCCTGGGT
>CAUYON010119859.1:0-26570 GCA_963573935.1 Arctocebus calabarensis
TATAGTGATCAAGAAAATGCCATGAAGGCTATCTGTAACAGTACGATGAAAACATTTCTGAATGTATATGAATCATGCCCTATGATTGCACCAATGTACAGAATTATGATTCAATAAAATTATAAAAAAAAAAAAAACAAAGTGGTAAACAGAAAAAAAAAAAAAAAAAAAAAAGACATTATTGTATCTCCCAGATTGGAGAGAGGGTAGAGAAGAGGCAGAGGGGACAGTGAATGATTTGGGAAGAAGGGGCGAGGGGGTGAGAAAATCCAGCGAAGGCCAAGGGATGGAACTGGCGTTCCCATGAGTCATCATGAGTCATATTTTTAGAGCTCTTTACAGCTTTCAAAGCTGAATGCATTATCTCATTGATTTCCCACAAAAATCCCTGGAAGATAGATAAGGTATGTGCCATTATTAATTTACAGTTTTGACATTTCACCCATTACAGTCGAATAATGAAGGTCAAAATCTTTCCCCCAAGGTCAGGGAATGAGCCAATGAACCAATCTCAGACCTGGAGACTTCTCTTTCCGAGCGGCTGGCCTTCCTGTGCGCTGCCTTCCAACTCTCTGCTCAATGGCTTCCCACATATACAGTTAGTTTTTGAATACCTGGTCCATCTGCAAGCATATCTAAGATCTGGAGAATAACCTCTCCGTAAATGACCCAGACCACAGGTTGGAAATCTAGATCACTGGGGAGGGCCAGCTGGCTCCAGAGGAAGCAATGCTGAACACTGGATCCAATATAAGAGTGACAATTCATATTTTTATTTTATGCAAGAACGAAAGACCTGAGCTAGCTCCCCTCTGATCCCCGGCAATGCAGTCATGATGCAGGGAAGAAGGCATTGAAAACTTACCCCTGCGTTCTAAAATGTGTCGTAAAAACTGAAGGAGGTTCTTGGGATCCAAAATGCAGTCAGGCAGCAGAGCAGAATTGAGTGACTATTCTGTTATTCCTGTATAGGAGCTTGAGCATCCTCATGACAGCTTTCAGGGGCTACTCAGGTTGAAATGTGAAGCCACAAAAGGCCAAGAGCTGGTAAAGTACGGGCGGACAATTCTGTCCATGTCACCATTTTCCCCTGGCTTCCTGGTCTCTCCATGGAGACAAAAATTCAGAGCACAGAATTGGAGAGCCAAGAGGAGTGAGGCATGAGGCAGAGCCCTCCAAATGCCGATTCGGCAAATTTTAGCTTTTTCAGCTATAAACCTTTCAATACCTCAAAATAAATCCTTCAATTTTATACGAGAGCTTGGTTTCTGCAGCTGTAGATTTATGCAGTATGCCGAGGCCAGGCCAAGAGAAGTGAACATAAACGATGTGACAGATAGTGTAAGGATGTTATTCAGCTTCTCACTACAGCAAGGCTCACTTAGGAACTTTCCAAATGTCATGCATAACCTCTCTCACTAATTAGCTGCTAAAGCAGCTGATCTTCTGTCATGGATGTGTGTCTCCAACCACTGGGCCCTCAGCTGGAGAGGTGCTACAGAAAGAAGTCACTTTCCTCGCTCCTGGCCCAGAGCTGAGACACACACAGGCAAATCACCCCAGCATCCCTGGGTGAGCAGATGAATCTGCTCACCATAGGCCTGCCCTCTCCGTGTGCCAAGTTCTGCTTGCTGTTCGCTCCTGGGAAATGGAGCATTGAGGTATAATGTGCTTCGGAAGTCAGCTATAATCCCTGGGAAATTATTTAAGACATGTCAACAGCATACATAGCCAGTAGGTTTTGACAACAAGATGGCCTAAGAGAACAAGATAGACCCATGGCCAGATCACCTTGGTTGAAGTGTTTAAGAATTAATTGATTAATTGCTTTTGAAAATTATTATGAATCGGGCTCTGGGCTAGTTTTCTTTAACACGTAAAGCAGTTAAACCTCATAATAACAAAGTACACAGTAGAAACTTCATTCTGCAGAAGAAGAAAGTCAAGATCAGAGAAGATCAATGTTACTTTAGTCCAGGGGTGTCCAACCCTCATTTTTTTTCTTCTACTTCTAGCTGAGTTTGCAGGGTGGAGTCGCATACATAAATTATATAAAAGATATATGTATATCTTACTGTATATGTGTGTGTCCTTTCTGATTCTCTGATATCTACATAATACATAGTACATCAGAAGAATAAGAGTTGCCTTGGGCCACACATTAAATACATAACCACTAATGAAAGCTGATAAGAAAAAAGGTCCCAGGCATACTTTTCCTGATAACCAACACCACAGATAAGCAAGAGAAGTCCTTCCAAAGTCAGCATGCAGGCCACAGGTGCAGGTTGGACACCCTGCCCTATTTCATTTTGTGTTGCTATAAATGGATATTGGAGCCCGAATAATTTACTAAGAACAGAAGTTTATTTTCTCATAGTTCTGGAGGCTAGGAGGTCCAACATCAGGGCACCACTAGGTTTGGTTATCTAGTGAGGGCTTCATCCTCCAAAGGTGAGGAATGCTGTGCATTCACACACTGGGAGGATGGACAGGAGGCCGGAATGTTGTAGGAAGCCAGTTTTACAAGGGCCTTAATCCCATTCACTGGCAGGAGCCCTCATGGTCTAATCACCTCCCACAGGTCCCACGTCTTAACACTATCATGTTGGGAACACCAGAATTTTGGAGGGGCCACCTTCACATAATAGCAAATGCCTCACCTGAAAAGCATCCAGGTAGAACTTTGAGGAATAATCCCGTCTCCTATAGCCTGAACATCATGGGATCAACATAAAGTGGTGATTCTTTCAAACATAGCCATGTATAAATAAGAAAGAGAAAACAGTTATTTAGGGAAAGTTAAAGGGAAAGACCCAAGTTGTTTCTCTTCCACAAAACCCTCCAGAAGGTTCACCACCCTCAGAGCAGTCAGAAAACTAGAATTACCAATAATGACTGAAACCATGGCTTTTACGCAATTGTAATTGTATCAAAGTTTTATGTGTATAAGCTTCACTTTGCTCCAAGAAAAAATGAAAAGAAACACATTTACTCACATACCAGAAATAAATGTTTTAAATTGGGACAAAAAATACATGAAATAATGGTTTTGAAGACATTGGGCATCCGTCTAAAAAAAGGACGGGGGGCTGGGCCCAGTGTCCCACCTGTAATCTTAGCACTCTGGGAGGGCGAGGTGGGGGTTCAAGACCAGCCTGAGCAAGAGCCAGACCTTGACTCTACTAATCATAGAAAAAGTCTGGCCTTGTGATGGGTGCCTGTAGTCCAAGCTACTTAGGAAGCTGAGGCAGAAGAATTGCTTGCATCCTGAAGTTTGAGGTTGCCGTGAGCTGGGTTGACTCTGTAGCACCGAAGCTTGGGCGACAGAGTGAGACTCTCGCTCCAAAAAAAAAGAAAAAAAACAGGCAGGAAGTCTGATGAAAGGAAAACAACAGAGGAGCCCTATGATTAACCGAGCTTATTGCCGGGAGGAAATTTCAAGATGCCATGCAGGGGTGGAGGAGCCCAGGACAGGTCAGCCTGCATGCTTCTCGAGTTGGGAAGATACTATTGCCCAGGGAGATTAAGGCAGCTGAGTTTGCAGGATGGGGTCACATACATAAATTATATAAAAGATATATGTATATCTTATCGTATATGTGTGTGTCCTTTATGATTCTCTGATATCTACATAATCCATCCTTCTGTGGATGTAAAATAACTTTTATTTTCCAGAGAATATTAATTACATTTTTTAAGTTTCCTACTGCTCCCTGCCTTATTTTTCTTCCTCTATATTACCCATGAATTCCTCTGCCTCTCCCTCTCTCCCTTTTCCATGTCTCTCCTTAGACTTCCTCCCCCCACACACACACTCTGTCTTTTATGTTGGAGCGGAAGCTTCCATCCATGCCTGGAGATCCTTGCCGGTCAAGTCCTTTACCTATGAGTAAGGCTTAGGATATGATGGGCTTCACTGTAGAATTATTTCAAAGAATCCGAACCGTTGTTTAAGGAAACATCTAAATATCAGTATATCTAGATATCTCTCTGGGGTTGTTTCTTTTTCTAGGAAATCATCCAATATGTGTCCTGAGAGTGGAAAGGAGTTTAACTTGTTGCTAATGTGTGTCCAGAATTCTAGGGACAAGTCAACAGAGGTTGCATAGGAGAACCTTGTCCATGTTTTCCATAGCAGGCAAAACCATCACTCTTGGCTGTCAGTTCTGCTCAATATTCAGAAAGTAAATCCTGCCTGCTGTGAGGGTAGAGCTGGGAATGCGACGGTAAAGATCCGGCACCATGTGTTAGCGGGGATTTTTTTTTTCTCATCTTTTACTCTTACCTTCCCTAATGTCTTTTTAGGGGAAAAGTATCTGAAATATACCCTGTCATCAGCTTATTTTTAATTTACATTTTCATCCACAGGTGTGTAAGTTTCAGCACCAACAGTCTGTTGGGTCATTTACCAAACTAATCATGTGCTTCTCATTAGATAATTTTTGGAGAAAGATCTTGTCTGTTTCTTTCTCTCTCCCCCTTGAAATTATTACTATGTTGATAGAGTTTTAATAAAAGAGAAAAAACGTATATATATATATGTGTGTGTCTAATGTTGAATTATATGTATTTAAATATGTGCCCAAAAAATATTTTTCCAGAATATAGAAAGAATTCTCTACTGGGAGAATCCTTTCCTAAACTGTAAGCAAGTAATGCACATTCTAAAATTTGATGTTCTGGGTTACACATTTGCTTACCTGTTCATTATCCCATTCTAGAGATGAGAAAGAAGACGGAAAACTGTCAGCTAACATGTTCAAAGTCGCAATATCATACTTATAGCTCAGGGTGGTTATGATTATCAAGTATGATCAGTCAGGTACCATTGTTACTATCACATCACAAAAGATACTAAAATGTTGTCTTCTTGATGAATTATCTAGTCCTTATTGAATACATGTGCAGAAAAGTGGAAAGAGAAAAATTGAAAAGATACACGAGGGGCTAGGAATGTGCTGTGTTCGGCCGGCACTTCATCAAGAGTGACAGCAATTATATCAGCTCAATTTTGATTTGTGTACGTTTTCTATTGCTGTTGTATGTTTGTTTTTACTTCGTAAGTAGCTGAGGAAACAAAATATTTTGGGAGAACAACAGGGAACTAGCGATCTTTTCAAGCGTGTGGGCAGCATAATTCCTTATAACAGGAGAAAAATAAAGCACAAAACTTTCACTCATTCCTTGAGCAAAAATCTTTAGCGTGCACTAATGCTCCATTCAATTATGTTTTCAGAAATCCTTTCATCTTTCACTTTTCTGTTTTATTTTCTTTTGTTTCCAAGTAACATCGGAACATTTTAGCCTCCAGTCATGATAAGGTAGGTGTGACTGTCATTGGAAAAGAAGTCGTACTCGGTAAAATAATTTTTTTTTATATTTCCTTTATTAAAACACCTAATAAGATAATTTTCTTTCTGCTATCATTATTTTATTTTGATGGTCACAAGCCCCCATAAGTCTTCAATACAGTTTTCCAGTATATATCTCGGTAAAATAATTTAAGGAGGTTTATTCCAAGCCAAATTTGAAGACCATGACCTGGAGCCACACCCAGGAAGCCTTGAGCACATGGACTTGAGGTAGTGGGGTTCCAGTTTGTTCTTAAGAATTTTAGGAAGACAGGGATTACAGGTGAGGTCATAAATCAATATGCTAAAAACATGCATTGGTTTGGCCCAAAAAGGTGGGGCATCCGGAAATGGGAGCTTACAGGTTGTTGGTGGATTTATAGACAATTGCCGGAAAGAGTTAGGCTCTGTCTAATAGACCTGGAGTCAGGGAAAAGCCATGCTTAAGATAAGGGATCTGTTAATTGGAGACAAAGTGCTGGACAGACTCGAGTGGTTGGTTCTGTATATTGAGGGCCTGCAGGTAGGTCTTGCACAGCCTTCGGCCTGTTAGGGAGTCACAGAGGGCATCTAAGAAGAGAAAGGGGGCCTGGGGGGTATGTCTCACGTCCTTTCTAATGGCTAGTAACTCAGTTTTAGGGATCCCCTTGGTGAAGAGGGGGTCCAGTCAGTCAGGTGCTGAGGCAGGAGCCTTAAGATTTTATTTTAGTTCATGCCTCCTACAATAAAAAACTAGAAAGCTAGATAAACTATACCAAATAGCAGTTTTGAAACACTGAAAAAAAAACAGATGATGCAATACTGTGATCTCCAAGAGAAGAGTGAAAAATGAGACTTGGGATTACACTGGCTTCCCGCCTGGAGGTAGTTTCTGAATCAGGAGCAGGAAAGAGAAACAAGTAAAACACAGCAGGCTCCTTGAGCTTAAAGAACAAAAGGCCGACTTTGGTGCAGTTTGGGGGACTGTAACTTATGTGGCTGAGTACCGAGAAGGGGCATCTGCACAGAAAGACTCTCGGAATCCGCAAAGGGGTCTGCAAGCAATGGTGGTCCTACGGGCATAGAGGAAGATGCCACAAAACTGAACAAGAAATGATGACTAGAGATGGGTCGACTGGTGGGAAGCTCTCTGGGAGAAAAGATTTGGCATGACGTATGTCTGACAAAAGACTCGTATCCAAGTTATAAAGAAAACCTGTGATCCAGTGATGAGAAGGCAGGCACGCCAACTGAGAAGGGGGAAATCATTTGAGCAGACACTTCACAAAAAATGTATGGATGACTGGGAAGCACCCCAAAAAGTGCTTATGAGACACCAAGGAAATGCAAATTAAAGCAAGAAAAGAGTGCTTTACAGTTGCCACCACATACCTACGGAAATAGCTAAAGTTTAAAAGACTGGCAAAAACAACCATTACAAAGATTTGGAGCAAGTGAAAGTCTTATGCACTCCTGGTGGGCATGTACAGCCAATTTGCAAAACGGACTGGCAGTTTCTTGTAAAATTTTAAAATACCTACTCTGTGATCCATGCATTCCATTCTCAGATATTTATCCTAGAGAACTCAAAATGTAATTCTACAAAAGGACTTGTATGTGAATGAATGTTCATAGGGGATTTCTTCATAATAGTCCCAAGCCAAAAACACAAATGTCCATCAATGGGTAAATGAATGAAGGAATTGTTATATACTCATACAGCGAAATATACTCTGCAACTTAAATAAACAAACTACTATCAGATACAACAAGAAGGACGGATCTCAAAATCTTTGTGCTAAGTGAAAAGAGTAAGGTAAAAGCAAGTATGACCTACATGAGTCCATTTACATGAAATTCTAAACCAGCAAAAGTAATCCACAATATACAAATCAGATCAATAATTGCTTGGAGCAGGATTGGCTGGTAAGGGACATAAAGAAATTTTCTGAGGTAGATGGAAATGTTCTCTATATTGACTTACATGATGTTTACATGAATATATACATTTACCAAAATCCTGAAACTACATATCAAATGTCAGTGTTGTCTTAGGGTGAACACTGCTCTTTTCTTTGCAACTCAAATTATTTTCAAGTGTTGCAATGAAGAGCATTTCACCCTCTTGTTCATTGGTAAGAGATTTTTAAAAGCTAGGAAAATAAGTGTGCTTTTTAGAATTTAAATATAACCCAATGGTGTTTATCTTTAAATGTTTACATGAATACTTTTCTCCAACCAAGAGTGGCTTGGATTCTAGGGGAGAACAGAAAAGCTGTGGTGCATAATTAAAGCACACTCAGCTGTCAGAGAAAGAAGATGGGGAGGGGCCACTGTTACACCACTAAGGTGGGAATTGTGCACAAACTTAATACAAAGTCAGGTAGGGCATATTTCCAAGTTAACTTCTAAAGTGAAGGATCCTTACTCTTAAGAGTAAGGACCAGGCAAGGAGCCCACGATTAGAAGTATAAAAATCAGGATGAGATATGAAGCGTGTGTATCAAAAAGGACTTAAATGCAGAAGACCCATGTGTGATAAAGGCCGGAAATACCACTGGTCCTTTCTAGCAGAAGAAGAGACTGTATTACAATTATTCAACTTTTAAGGTCAGAGATGTTAAGTCTAAAGGATATTAACCACCAGCAAAGAATGCCCAAGTACTTGGATTACCTTATCATCTTTAACAGTGTCTTCTGTTTCTCATCAACTGATTGGTAGGTTACCCCAATTTGCTCAATGTTTCCACGCAAATTTGAGTCTTCTCTGGCTCTAGATGTAGAAAGTTCCCCAGAATATTTGTGACTACAGAGCAAAACTCACTGTCATGATAACATGAGGAATTTACAGGTTTAGAATTGAATTCCTTGAGACATGTGTCATGCCAGATGATGGGTATTACAGGGAGTAGTGTGTGCGTCTGCACCACGGGTCCTCACCAGTCTACACATTTTATCTTTGAATTCCATTCAAAGGAAAAAAAAAACTTTCTTTTAAAAACTGTGAATCATTAACATTTCAATACACCAAGCTTAGATCTGGCAAGGTCAAGAAATTTTTCAGAGGAAAGGCACACCATCCAGGTGACTATCTCAATTATCTGCATTAGTCCAATTAATTTGTGGTAGATTTCAAGCTGAAACAAAGACTCCAGGCATGAGTCTTGCTGTCCCAACCCAGCCAGAAGATTCATTCTATGAAGCCTCTCCCTCAACCCCCTCAACCATTCCAGGGAAGAGAACCAGCAGGATGTAGGTGAGCCCTCAGGGTCTTGGCAGCAGGAAGATAGGAAGAGAAGCTCTGCAGGTTCCTATCAGTGTGGAAAATCCCACCTCAAATAGCTACTGTGAAGAATTCTTGCAGGGGACAGCCTGTGAAATATCTGATAAAAGCAAAATTTTTAAATTGTCTTTGAGGATAAGTACTATCATCTAAATCAATAGATGCTAAAACACAGATACCACAAAGAAAAAACACTCATCGTCTCCGATCATCAGAAATATGCAAGTCAAAACTACCCTGAGATATCACCTAACCCCAGTGAGATTAGCCCCATCACAAAGTCCCAAAGCTGCAGATGCTGGCACAGATGTGGAGAGAAGGGAACACTTTTACTCTGCTGGTGGGACTACAACCTGATACAATCTCTTTGTAAAAAAGTATGGAGAGGGGGGCGGCACCTGTAGCTCAAAGGAGTAGGGCGCCAGCCCCAGTGCCAGAGGTGGTGGGTTCAAACCCAGTCCCAGCCAAAAAACTAAAAAAATGAAAAGAAGTATGGAGAATCCTCAAAGACCTCAAATTAGATCTCCCATTTGGCCCCACAACCACTCAGAAGAAAAATAGAATCATCTTATTATAAGGATATTTGCTCTACATTGTTTATCTCAGCCCAATTTACAATTGATAAGACATAGAAATTCGTGCCCACTGCCCAGGAACAGATGAACAAATTGTGGTACAAGTACACCAGGGAATACTCTCCAGCCATAAAAAAGATGGTGACTTCACATCTTTGGTAATATCCTGGATGGAGCTGAAACACATTCTTCTTAGTAAAGTATCACAAGAATGGAAAAACAAGTGTCCAATGTACTCAATACTAGTAAGAAGCCAATGGACAATGTGATGCGTGACCACATAGGCGAAAAACGCATTTCAATTCCAGCTAGGAGGAAGGGTAATGAGGGAGGGGGTTGGGGGCTCTCACTGACTGGGCACAGGTGGGGGGTTGGCACCTTTATTGTGCAGGACATAACCACAAGAGGTACTCTACCTAAAATCAAATATTTTGATCTTGTTATTTGTACCCTTACATTAACCTGAAATCAATTTACTTTAAAAAAAAGCCACACTGATACTGCGCAGAGATCTTTAATAACCTTTCCACTGTTTATGACTCCTTTCCGCACAAGGGATTATCACTGATGGGCTCTAATGCTGGACGCTGGGCAGGTCCACTGACCACCAGGAAGCATCTACCCACTGCCTGTCTGCCCCTCACGTTCCCAACATGCTTTCCCCACCACGCTGGAGCCCTCACATGTGGACACCAGTTTGGATCTGGCTTGAGCTCCCTGGATGAGATGCTGTGGTTCGAATTACTTCTTCAGTGTAATAAATCCATGCTGCACAACAAATCAGTGCTTCAGCAAAACAGATGAGAAGCAGACGACATGTTTTACAGGGATGCTCAGAAGTAAAACCTCCCAATATCTGTAAAGTCCCCATTAGTGCATTTCTGAAGTCTGAAATTTATTACTACAAGTTTATTTCTTTGAGTTAAAGTAGAAAAAATCTACAAACACACCAAGAGGACTTGGACAGACCATTAAATCATTATTAGTCATCAGCTGTTTATTATGAATTATCTTTTTCAAGTGCTTCCAGGGAGGGATGAAGGTGCACGTGATTTTTATAGGAGTATGTGAGAATATCAACCCCACACACTGGCCAAATGGCAGGAAGCTAAGTAGGAGTAAAGAAGTTGGGGCAGCTCAGGGCGCTGGAGGTCTCGGGAGCAGGAAAGCACATCATAAAAATTAAATGGAGAAATAAACAATTACCCAAGGCCTATTTTGCCTATGTCACATTTTTACAAACTACCTGACATAGGGAAAAGTCCATGGTCAGCACTTCCTGAAGAACAAAGGCCCTCGATCACCTATTCCCTGAAGTACTTTCAGCCAACAGCCGAGTAGAGTCCATGACAAGTGGCCAGCGTCCCTCTAGGAATGGTAAAATGCAGTCAGTGGCCTCAGATGCTGGCTGACCAGCAGCCCAAGACTAGAGTCAGGGCTCCCGGCCTGGAAGTGGGTTGGCCCAGAAGGCTCTCCAAGGTTTCATTGAGGAGTCTTGGGGAAACAATGTATGCTTGATACATATACTGTAGAAGCCCACAGACTGGGGGGGGGGGGGGGCAGGGGGGGAATGATACGACATTCAAAAACAAACAAATAAGACATCTGTACATCCAAACTGAGGTGCCCCACAAGTGCCATGTGCTTTCATACTTTCTACTTTCAATTAATTGCTGGCGATTGATAATCAGCCAATGAGAACAGTGGCCAACGAGAACACATAGATTGGTGCTTGATAGACAAATGTTCAGAAGGCTGCATGAATTTAGAAGAGGGTCCCACACCCACTCCCGGGGAAGTCTCCACAGTCCAGACTGCATCTGAGCCAAGGTTAGAAAAGCAAAGGAGGGTGGATTCCATGCAGAGGGAGCAGCTATATAATCTATGCACAGAAATGCAGGCAGAGCAAGGCACCTCAAAGGTGCAAAGCTGAGCAGTGGAGGGATGAAGGATAAGGCTGGAGAGGCAGAAGCCAGCTTAGCAAGGGTCGTCCTTGCACGCCTGGCTACGCAGTTCATGTGAGCACACAACCACATTCGTACGTACATCCCACCTTATTCCAGAAAGGATTTAAAGTGGCTCTTGCTAAAGAGCTCGAATTGTACTATGAATGCAATTGAGTGTAATTGAAGGATTTCAAACAGGGATGACATGCTCAGGCATGCATTTAAGAAAGATTATTGGAGCACTAACGAAAAGAAATTGTAAGGGGCGCAGGGGAAAAGATGAGCCTTCAGGCGGTTAAAGCAGACTAGAGGCAATTACCCTAATCCGAGGGGAAAACGATGCTGGTCTGGACGAATGCAGTGGGGGCATTGGAAATGGACAGGACCAGATAGATTTGAGATGTATTTAAGATTCAGCAAAATCACTTCTAAGCTAATGGACCTAATGATACTTGCTATGGGAGTACAAAGCAATTCCTCGGGAAATATGTTTTGATCAGGAATTTGACTAAGACAGACAAGTGATCTAGAGAATTTCCCTGATATTAAACAGCATTTATGGTGTGGAGATATACAGTTTTTGAATCTCCATTCCACTCAGCAGCCTAGTTTCTTTTAAGCAGAGTCTTATTTCTTTCAGGGTACAAACTCCTATGATTTTTCCAGTTGTCATAGCTAACCTGAAAACTATTTAGTACATGCTTCGAAGGAGTATTGTTCATAGCAACACCACGGGGTACGAAAACACATCTCACTGTCATATCTCGTTTCTACCACCCAGAAACTGGGGGAGATGAGCCTTCTCTGCAAGGAAAACCCTCTTCTCCGTCGAAGGGAACACTTTGCACAGACCTTCTGTTGGATACAGTGAGTGAAAATTTCTAGGCTGGAACCTGGAAGATTAGGTAGTTCTTAATAAGTATGAGTTGGATCTGAAACTTTTTAAAATATATTTTTAAAAAATCCTCACCAGAAGAATTAATTTTAATAAGAATACAAAATTTGAGACATCTCTTCCAGTTTGCTACAACAGAATTTTGCCTATAAAGAAATAAATTAGGTTGAGGGAGAAAGAAAACATGCTTTCGTAAACAGGGAATGATTTTAAAAGAGACAATTGTAAAGGTTTGCCTTTATGGGAAGTGCTATTTTTCCTTCCAAGATTTTCAGTAGGGGTGTAGAACAACTCCCTGAAAGAAAATTTAAGTTATAAAAACAGCCACAGTTACATATGACTCTGTTTTAAAAGGTGTATGTAGCAGCAAGGACTTTTAAAATATGTGTGTGTGTATGTATATAAAGATGCCTTAAGGGTAGGTTATTTGTTGAAGTGTTCATAAAATTCATAACTTTAGCAAACAAGCAAAAAAAAGTAATCTTGAAAGATATCTAAAAGATATTTGATACATTTCAAAGGACATCTTGATTTATTTTCTTTTAGTAATTTAGAAATGGATGGACATTTACTTGAAGAATGATTTTTGTTCTAAACCACTAATTTAACATCCTGATGGGCTAGAAAAATGTCCATGAAAGCTGAAGATTAAAAACAGGGTACCAATGTTATTATTTAACATCACATTGGAAGTTTTCGATAAACCAAATACAAGAAATGAGTATTTAAAAGGTTGAAACCAAAGTATGATTATTTGTGGCTGATAACATTATCTACATAAAAATGGCTCACAGTCAAAAAATTGAAACAACAGAAGATTCAGGGAAAATTAGAGTTTTAAATAAATATGTAGAATAAACAGCCCTTCTATGTTTCTAGAAAACCACAGTAACAACTGAGGGGAAAAAGTGATGTCATTGGAAATCTGTATTTTATTCACCCAGTTTTCTCTCTTCTGAATCAATGTCCCAATACACCAAAGATACATCCTTTTGATTTTAGCAGGTGCTCATTAATTTATTTACCATATTCATTAATTTATTCAACAGGCTTTGCTAATTGTCACTGTTGTTCAGTCTCTGTGATTGGCATGGGGTGGGCGTGACCAATCATGGCAATCATGGCAGATTCCTCCCGTGGTGATGCAAGCACTGAGTATTATCCATGCGTATGAGAGACGATATAAGTTAGTCTTGTGGGTTAAGGGAACTTGAGCTAAATGATGTGTAGGGGTTATTTAAATCCATAAAGAAGTAAGAGCATTCTAGATGAAAGATACGGCATGTGTATAGGCTCTGAGGCACAGAAGAGCCGGGTACTTTAGAAGAAATGAAGCCAGGTACAGAGGAATTTAGGAAGTGAGGAGAGAGACGTAAGGATCAGATCAGAGAGAAAAGTTGGCCACATCCACAGGGAAGAGTCCGTGCCTGCAACAATTAGGGGTTGCATCTTGAAGACATCAGAAGCAACCCAAGGTTTTGAGCAGAAACAAGAGAGAGAAATGAAGGAATTAAGAGATAGTGAGGAGGTAGACTCTGTAATGCTTGGCCATCTTTTGGGATAGGAGCAGCCCCCAGGGAACTAGAATCACTCCAGGCTCTGACTGCCCAGGGTCACCCCCATCCCAACCCCCTAGGATGAGTAACTCAAACACCTGTGATTTGGGGTGTCTTGCTGTATAAAATAGAGATGATAAAAGAGGACCTGCCTGTGATGGACATTTGAAATTATCCCTCTATTATTTAACTGAACGTCTATTAAAGTGACTGTCACTTAGTAGGTATTCTTGAGGAGTATGATTAGTTATGTTTAGATGCATTTATTACAAAGTATCTGTAAACTTCCAGGAGTGGGGAGGGAACATTTGATTGTGAAGGGCTGTATCTCTGCAAAGAGACCTGGGCTAGAAATACGCATCTGGAAGTCAACATATTTCTGGTATTTGAAGGTTTTTCAACAGGGATAGATTACTGAATAAGTGTTTTGTGGTAACTAGATAGTCCTTAGGGGGTGGAAAATAAAGTCAGGTCCTTCCCATAATCTGAACATACACCTTCAAAGGGATTAAAAACTCAAAAATATTTTTAATTAAAAAATGAGAGTGTTAAAAATGTACCTTAGGATAGAAAAATTCTTGATAAAGCAGAAACAAAGGGCCATCAGGGAAAGTATAGATGCATTTGAATGCGTTGAAATTTAGAGAGAGAAAGACGTGTAGGCATGTGTTTGCATGTGTGAAAGAGAAAGAGAGGGGGGTGTGTGTATAAGAAAGAGAGAGAGGCAGAAAGGTCTCTGACATCTCTTCTTATAAGGACACTAATCCTATCAGATGGGGGCACACCCTTGTGATCTCTTTTAACCTCAATAACTTCCTTGGAAGTATCATCTCAAAATGTAGCCAAGCCAGGGCTTAGGGCTTCAGCATATCAATTCAAGGGTGACACAATATCACTCCAACTTTCAGCCCTTGATGTCCCCACATCCATGTCTTTCTCACATACAAAGTACATTATTTTATTATCCCAACAGCTCCAAAAGTCTTAACTCATTTCTGCATTAACTTTAATTCCAAAGTCTCATCTAAATATTATGTAAGTCAAATATGCCTCTTTGGTTTGATGCTCTGCCCTCCAGGACCAGTGGCTTTGCCGGGAAACCCCAAACCTATCCTTGGCCTATTGAGACCTACATGGTATCAGGCTTACCCTCCAGACGTGTGTTGGCAGTGGTGGTCCTGACAATCACTGAATTGATTTCAGCATCAGCCCTCCCTTTTCTTAAGGGACACACATGGTTGAAGTCAGATAGCTCTATGAACCTGTCCCAAAGAATCCCAGAAGTCCTCCCTTTATTGTCTCATTTTTTTCTGCCCTTTTTAGTTCAAATTGGTGTTTCCTTGCTCTTATAATCTCATCTCTCATCGTGGCTTCTGCCAAGATGGCTAATGAAGTCTGGGGTTCACATCCATACTAATATTCTTATCAAATGGTCATTCAGCTGCACCCTTGGAGTTCTCTTCAGATACACTGTCCACCTTTTAATTTTTTTCAATATGGATAAACTAAGAATTTTGCAAATTTTCAAGTACTGGTTCCTTTTTGCCTAACAACACCTTCAATCTCTCTCTCTGCTCACAAATTACTCTAGGCAATAAGGAGAAAGCACATCAGTCTAACACTTGATTTAGAAATCTCCCAGCTAAATGTCCCATTTTATTGCTTACAAGTTCCACCTGCCACAAGACCCTACAACACAATTCAGCCAAGTTCATTGCCACTGTAGAAGGAGGATGGCTTTTCCTCTGCTTTCTGAGAACATTTTCCTCCTTTCCATCTAAGACCACACCAGAATGACCTAAGCTGCCCCTAAACCAGTATTCCTTTCAAGATGGTACCCGTATTGTCTGAGATGACAGCAGCTCCCTCCGTGACTCCTTTCTTTTCCTCCTGAGCCTTCACCAGAACTGCCTTAATAGTCTTAGTAAAGCCATGTCACCACCAAATGAAACATTACATAAAAACCATTCTTTCAAGGTCGAGAGCAGCTTAAACTGTCAACAAGTAAACCAGGTGACCTGGGACACTTTCTCCATGGCTGACCTGACCTTCACTGGCCCCAGACAAAGTCTGTACAGGTTGTTGGTTCAGGTGGAGTAGTTGTCTGTTCTCACTTAATGTAATATCTCATACATCTCTAATTTCAGTGAAATTCATGAAGGTACCTAATTTTCCCATTCAATTGTGAATTCAACGTTAGCATATCTGGTGTAAAGGGAACACAGCTGTGTAGGTTGTTCAACACTGATGGAAACAGCTTCATTTTTAAAAAAGTGTTTTGAAATTTATTTTTAATTCCTAATTTGTTTATTCTTTATTTTCTTTTAGATTAATATAAGGCTACATATGCTCAGGTCACATTGTTTGCATTTGTTAGGGAAAGTCCAGGTTGTAGTTGAGCACTTCAGCCAGGAGGTGTGCCATCAACCTCTACACTGTGCCCATTAGGGGAGCACTTATGCAAATCAAGTTTTGAAATTTTTTTTTTTTTTTTTGAGAAAGAGCCTCGAGCTGTCACCCTGGATCAAGTGCCGTGGCATCAGAGCTCACAGCAACCTCCAATTCCTGGGCTCAAGCGAGTCTCCTGCCTCCGCCTCCCAAGTAGCTGGGACTACAGGCGCCCGCCACAATGCCCGGCCATTTCTTGGTTGCAGCCGTCATTGTTGTTTGGCGGGCCAGGCTGGATTCAAAACCGCCAGCTCCCCGGTGTATGTGGCTGGCGCCTTAGCCTGTTGAGCCACAGGCGCTGAGCCAAGTTTTGAAATGTTTTAATAAGGAAAGATGAAATCTTCTGAAACACAGAATACACCCAAGAAAGGTCATGTAGATAAGCTTTGTGGTGAAGCTAAACCCTCAGAGATAAGGGGAGAACCAGGCTAAGAGTCTGTAAGAATAATTCAGAGAAGAAATATTATTGCCCAGGACACCTGGAGTCCAGCCCTGCTTCCCATACTAGTTAACTGTGTGACTTCAGCAAGTCACTTAACCTCCCAAGTTTTTATTCCCTCTCCTATAAAAAAACAAGCAGTAGATCAGAAGACTTTTAAAGATTTTCTCTAGTTCTAAATTTCTGCAGTCCTTAAAATATTCAGACATTCTTTCACATGCTCTGACTCCTAGAAGCTCTACCTTCTTTTAATAAATTCTATTTACTTGCAGGTGGTTGGACTATTAAGAAAAGCAAATTGTTTAAATAATGTCTGACTTTTGACTGGCTTCACTCTCCTAATGGGATATATATATATATATACACACACACACATACATATATATATTTTTTTCTGGGCAGTGATTTTTTTTAGGTACATCAATCAAGTAGCCAGTATTTATTGCATGGAGCTAATTAACTTTCAAAATGACATTTTCATTTGTAATATTGGTGGAGATTTGAACTCAGATCTCATCAATGAAAAGCAGCTGTGCTAATAACCCAAGTCCCAAGGAGCCCCCTAATTCTCCCAGCTTACCCTAACCATAAATGTGTGATTAATCACAGGTTTATGGGAGTTCTCAGTTACTGTGAAAACAAATCATTACCAGGAACTGGCATTCCCAATTATTCTATTTATTTTATTTTTATTTTTATTACTTATACGCTTTTCTCCATATTTTCCATATGTTTGGGGTCCTTCTCATCGATTCAGGACCTTGTAGAAAGCTCAGCTTACCCTCATCTCCTGATAAATAAAAACATTTTCTTGTTTTCTCTTCAATATTCTATCCAGAAGGTTGTGAGAATAGGGGTACCTTACAGAAGGAGGTGAGGGAACAGTGGTTGCCACCTGGTCACAGTGAAGACAAAGGGGTTGCTCCTCATCTCATGACCAGTCAGTACAACAAACGTGACATTTCACCCACCTGTAAGATTCAGGTATATAAGAGGAGAGGAACTTGGAAATGAGCAGGAGGGTCTGATAGTGACTTAACGGTACCAAATTCTCATTCATTTTTGTTTGAATCACATTTTTTAAAAAACTGCGTAAGAAAATCTACATAAACAATTTAACCTCTTATCTGTTGTTGTCGAGCACCAAAAATGGTTAGATTTGCTCACATTTGATCAAATACACTTTAAGGGATGTGAAATTCACATCAGGACATGGATTCCAAAGCAGTGAGAACGTCCCGGGGAATCCAGTCATGGGAGACGCGCCTCACTAAGATGTCAGGGGCAGATAAAACACCAGGGCAGTCACATCCAGCCCTGACCCTTACGTCCTGATGGGCAGCCTCCAGTGTTGGTGCTCAGTGTCCTGTCGAGCTGCCCCTCATCTCTGCATCTCCGTGCAGACCATCATTCCTAGTTGAGTAGCAACAAGAGGAATTAGTTAATTTAAACAGTGAACAAGACTCTCCAGCAATATCTGGTCAACTGTCTGGTGAGAGTGCGTGTGCGTGTTGGGGGGGTTATGCCTTAGACCCTCAAAGCTCCCCAATTCCTTCAGCTTTGCCAGCTGTGAGAAACTTGGGAAGTCAACTTTTCCATGAATACTTACATAAATTCCCTTGATCCCCTATCTTATGAGAGAAGCAAGGGACTTCCCTCTAAATCACATGGGCTTTCTAAAGGCACTTAGGTGTCTCAGAGTCACTTCTTTCTCCAAGTCTCTGCTCTTGCAGAACGTTGCCTCATGCCGGTCTTGTCCCTGCCCAGTAGAAACCTGGAAACACTTCCCTCTTGCTTTGACTGTCTCCAAATACTGCTATCTGGAGCCAGTGCTGTACGGTCAATGCACAAGGAAGTGGGAAGTTAAACAAGCTTGAAATTAAACACCGAGACAAGGTAGCATTATTGCAGGCATCAGAGTAACCTACTGAGCACATCCCTGTACTGAAATTCCATTGGCCACCCCCACATCAGCAAATTTCTCATGGGCACCTCTTTGTCTCACGTCTCAGCCCACTGCCCTGTTTTTCACTTCTCTCTCTCATGGCCAGCCTCCAATTTCCTCCTCCTTGGGGTGGGCTATTCGTTTCCCCTGCAAAATAATGTAGCCCTCCACTCCCTACTTCAATGGGCCTGGCCCACCTAACTGTCCTAAAATTCATCAAGGTCGCTCCAGGAAACAAAGATGGCTTTATTTGCCACCATGATCAAATTCCTAAGCACACCAAGCTTCCCCGGCACTCACAGTGAGTAAAGAGGAATAATATGAAATGTCATCTCCCTAGTATGAATCGTGCAAGCACCCTTGCAAGAAAGAACTCTGCTCTAGATCCCTTCACCCCTTGTTTTGCTTTGACTAATAGCGTATTTTATCTGCCACTTAACATCTTTCGCAGACACTTGTGCTTTTAGGGTCTTTCTTACACACTCACACTTTCACTCACGTATTCCTTTTAAAAAACCACACGTGGGTAAACACCAAAAATCAATGCACCACTCAATTAATCCTCATTTTTTCAGTGTCTACACTGCCAGGGCAGGAGGAAACAGGGAAGAAAGAAGTCAAAGTAAGTGACAAAGGAGGCAAAAAAAAAAAAAAAATAGCAGCAGTAAGGAGGAGAAAGAAGAGAAAACGTGAAGGAGGCAATGAGTGTGTGTGTTTGCAGAAAATCAAGGAGCCACGGCAAAGTGGATTTTCTAGGTAGGTGGGATCACTGTCCTGTCAGTTCATCTGGGCCCTGTCATCACCTTCATATGAGGACAAGACACGGACAAAAAGCCCATGCACGGTGCATGGGGCCTTGCAAAGATATCCCACAGGCACACAGGTCACTTCCCCCTCAAAGGATGACAGCTAGAGGGGAGTTAGTGGAAGGTAAACGCAAAACACACACAACCCCAATAACTAACTGAGCCTTCTTTTCTTAATTTTTTAACTTTATAAAAATTATTTTCATTTTTATTTATTTCAAATTAATACGAGGGTACAAATTTTTACATTACACTGTTCTTACTTCCCAAGTAAAGTTCCAGTTGTAAAAGAGCCCCTCACCCAGGGGGTTGCTGTACACCCCACATTATGCCCCTTAGGTAAGATCCAGCCACACGCCTCCCTCTCTCCGCCAGTCGTCCTCCCCAGCTCCCCTTCCCTTCCCCCTCCCTCTTCCCCCACCACCATGCTAGACTATGTCTGTGTTTTATTGTTCATATGAGTCAACCCATGAATGGATCAACAAACTGTGGTATATGTACACCATAGAATACTATTCAGCCATAAAAAATGATGGGGACTTTACATCTTTTGTGTTTATCTGAATGGATTTGAAACACATTCTTCTTAGTAAAGTATCACAAAAATGGAAAAGCAAATATCTGGTGTACTTATTGTTTAACTATATTAAGAGGTTATGGGACCTTGAGCTGATTCTGTAGAGAGGGCATATTAATGAAGACTAGCTATATTTTCATTTTTTCCCTCTTGTTCTAACACAACATAGACCAGAAATTGCAACTGAGCAAAGGAGGGTCAGGGCACAGAGATCAGGTGCACGCCTCCAGGCCAGACTGGGAAGCTGTGTCCCCAGGAGGGCTTTTCTTGTAGCTTTTCCAGCCTTATAATTCACCCTTTTGAGGTTTAGCAAAGTAGCCAAAGTGGCCAAGGCTGAGGGTGTTAACACAACTAAACCTCAGCTCCCTTTTCCTCCTGGTGACTTCAGAGCTCCCGTGTAGGCCCCTCCACCCTGAGTCACTGCCACCACGCGCTTTGAGACCAGCGCTCTGGAGAAGGTCCTGCCCACAGATACGTCTTCCTCTGTGTGACACAGCCTCTGCCAACTTGTGGTGAGACCTCAGATGCCAAACGTAACCAATTACAGGCGTCCCCATCCTGTGGCTAACACCTCCCGTGTGTGGGAGTTTATTCCTCGGATGCCATCGTCGTTGGGGTTTGTGACCACTGTGCTCCCTGAAAACCTGGAAAAGAGGCTCCCTCCAGCTGGTATTTGCCAGGGATACACATCACCCTTCCCTCCAAACTGCAACCGTATCTTTCAGGTCTTTGGCCTGCCCGTTATCCCCGTAGTAGAATTACTTTCCTTCTCTGGATTCTGCAAACTCCAAGGAAACTGGGACGAAAAGAGGAAATAAGTAAACAGAAACAAACAAAAAAAGTTGAGAAATAACTTAAAAACTGTCCCCATGGTTGTCAAGTTCTTCCTTCTGAAGTATGTACCCTAACAAATTCCTCTTCTCCAATCTCATGACCTTTCCCTTTGCTTCTTATGAAATCTCTGCCAGGCAGGATCCTCTCGCAGCCCTGTCTCCCAAAGTACCATGTTCTCTTTCTGGAAACTCTGGTCCAATTATGTGTCTTGTTTTTGCCCTGTGTGGTGTGAAACACAGACCGTTAAGCACGTGATTGTCACACATATTAGAATATTTACACTTCCCCGCCCAGGCCGTGGACATCCTTGTCAATATTCTGCTGCACCTTATTCCTTCCAGAACATTCTTCTTCCACTTCTTATATGGCAAAGTGTTACTCCTTCAAAGGCCAACCCATTTGGTCATCTGCTGGGTAAGGTTTTCCAAAGCTCTTCAAATAGAATCTCTCTTCCCTCTGGCTTTATCTTCATTTGTTGTTGTAAACTATCATTATCTTAAGCAATAATTTGACTCCTATAACACAAAGTAAGTTCAAGGTGAACATAGATCACATTGTTAAGTCCTAGTGTAAGACACGGCATTTAAAAGAAGTTCAACAGGCTGGGCACCTGTAGCTCAGTAGTTAGGGTGCTGGCCACATGCTCTGCGGCTGGTGGGCTTGAACCTGGCCCAGGCCTGCTAAACAAACAACAACAACAACAACAAAATAGCCAAGCATTGTGGTGGGTGCCTATAGTCCCGGCTCCTAGGGAATGACTTGAGCCCAAGAGTTTGAGGTTGCTGAGAGCTGTGGCACTCTACCAGGGGGATAAAGTGAGACTTTGTCTCAATAAATAAATAAATAAATAAAATAAAATAAACAAATAAAAGAATTTCAATAAATATATATGTGTCAGAGGAAAAATGAACAAATAAATAAATGACTCACAAAATGACATCAATAGCACATTTGGCATGGATAGTGTAAAGGAGGAGCTTCCATATGCAAATCAGAGTTTTTGCATACATGCATATATAGGATGATACGGTTGCTATAAAACCTAATGTGAAAATGCACATGAAATCCAGTACTTCATGTATTCCTCACATATATGAAACTTGAGTTTTTTACTGAAGAATATGCCCTGAAGTTCCTCCTGAGAAGATAGGTCTTTTCTGTATGTGTTTGATTTTGCTTTTTGTTCTTCCTTTTGCTTTTCTATTAATAATTACTGTATATAGATGTATATATGCTGAGCAGATATGCCTGAGTTATTTTTTAGCTATCCTCTTTGGCTGAAAGATGGTTTTTATTAATTTTTTCACCACTCAGAGCAACTGCTGCTATGAAAGCCTTGGGTTTTCTGTATCCTTGAGCAGGAAATGCATATTTTAAATGTTAATAAATTCTACAGAGTTACCCACAACTTGGTTTACAAATGGAACTACTTTTATCTTTCTGCTAGTCTATCATCCCGTTTTACCCCTAAATTTCTCGTTGCTATCTTCTGAAAATTTAGTCCAATTGTTTTTCAATAAATGGTTATTAAACTTAACACTGTTTCCCTAAAATCACTACTAGCCTTTGGTTCTTCTACCTCATTATTTTTTCTTGGATTCATCTTTCTTATTGCCGTTATATATCTTTCTGTAATTCAGAATTTGGGGAGGAGTTTAACTCTCTTATTTCTTATAGGTAGAAAGGCAGCTTCCTTTCAAACTAATGTTTGGATAATAGCACTAGTCATAGGAATATAAGCTAAAATAGTTTCCTCCAGCAGTTTAAAATTAAAATTTCTTCTAGCAAAAAATAAAATAAAATTTCTTCCCATATTCGAAATGCTCACTGTATTTTTATGTCCCATGTTGATGAAAACACATATCAATATGTTTTCCTTCTATTTCAGGTTACATATATATTACTATATACAATATACATATGATATATATTATACATTATATTATATATTATATATTTTGCTATATATAAATATATATTTTTTTCAGGTTATATATAGCATATATTTTAATTATTATACATTATATTATCAAAATTATATATTATATTATAAACATATATTATATATGTTATAATATATATTTTTGCTACTTTAATTGATTTAATATTTTTCTCTCGATTCTTGATATTCTAAAATATCACTACAATTCTAGGTGAAATAGTGAAGGTCGATGAACTTTATAAATAGTAAAGGTCGAAGACACTTCTATGTATTTGATGAACTTTATAAATAGTAAAGGTTGAAGATACTTCTTCTATCAAGTGTGTATCTGAATTACTAAATACATATTCGTTAGACGTTATTTTACATATAAAATAGAAGCACATAGAACAATGGAGTTCTGGTTGTAGATCTGCACTACTAGGCTTGTGATCGTTTTCTGGGTTTAAAACTTTTCTAGATATCACCATCCTCACTATAGGAAATGAGGAAGTTACAGAAAGCACCTCCAAGATCCTTTTTTGTTATAAAACGGTGGAATAGGAACTCTGAGTCCTTAGAAACTGTAAGGGTTTTTATGGGTTACTTTCTTCTGCCTCAAGACAACAAAGCTAACAGCAATGGTGATGGGCCTGCTTGTGAGAGCCGCTTCTCTGTAGCAATTTCTAGAAGTCAAATAGCTCTTAACTCTCTTCTCTCATGGCCCTTTTCTCAGCAGCTACACTTTTTAAAAAAATTTTAAAAGTACAACATAAAAAATCAGGAGAGTACGTAAGGAAGTTGTTAGATGTTTCTTTTAATCTCAGAGTTGAAGTAAAAGGGAGTAGGTCAATGAATTAAAGGATTCTGTGCGAGATGTTTTCTGTATTCGAACTTCTGCCAAAAGGATACTTAAGACATTCACAAAGGGAATTCTAAGAAGCCAAAGGTTTCTCCCTCCAAAAAGGCATAGGAGCCTTCTGAATTCAAGCTTCCGACCTCTGAGTACCCGCCTGCCCCTGATTAAAAACAAATGGAACATGTGCTACGGAGCATGAGTTTACCTGATTTATGGCTTGGAAAATTAAGTTACTATTACTTAAGGGGCTTGGAAGCAAAGGCCCAATGCGATAGCTAATTGAGAGTAGAGACGGGGTATACACTGAAATTGGGAAAATATATTTTAGAGAATGGCTGAGTGAAGACATCAGGGTATGTAATTAAATGCCTTTTTTTAAAAAGTCACACTCCCAACAACCTCTTATATCAAACAATTGGAATGTGTTGGTTTTATTAACTGGTCTTCTGCCATTAGCTCCATCAAGCCGGTTATTACTGAGTTCACTTTCTTGATTGGCTACAGTAAACATATTAAAACTTGCATTACCAGGTGTCTTATAATCATGGAGTATTAGCTGAGGGGAAAATTTTGTGGTAGCTCTCCAATAATTAAAGGAAATTTAAAATTCAAGCAGTTACAGGGTTTTGGTAGGCTACCCAGCTAAGTGGGTAGCTTCTACGATCTTCATAAGTCATAATGGTATATTTTGATGAGTTTTCCAACTCATCAAATGAATTTCCATTCAGTCTTAGGAAGGAATGTTATTTTCACAGGCATTAAGGACCAGGAAGTTCTGCTTAGGAAAGGTCAAACACTGGAAGACGTTAGAAGGAATCAAACTATGCCCAGTACTGTGAGAGAGTGTTGCCACCACTCTCATCCCAGGATAAATCCATTTTGCAAGCAGCTCAGAAAGTTCATTGTTTCTTAGAATTGGGCTGTACCTATCTGAGTGATAAAATTAATGAATTTCGTAGGACATTTTCATTTCCATTGGACAATTACATTTTCTAGACCAATTGCTGCAATGTGTTAGAATACTACATATTTTTGAAGTTGATGGGCATCTGATCATAACAAAGAAGTCATTGTTCATCATTGAACTTGGTATTGAAGAAATATGAATATGTATTTAATTACAAGGAAGCATTATTTTGCCAATTGTGAGTTATTTTACTAATTAAGATATGGAAAGAATATTTTTCCTGCCCAATCTTGCTTTTCATTCATACACGTAACCAACATCAGCCCCTGGTTCTCAGCTAGGGGTGATTTTTACACTCCAGGGGACACTCAATAATGTTTGGAGACATTTTGGTAGAGGCCAGGAATGATGGCTGCCAGTCATCCCGCATTGTACAGGACAAAAAAAACCTGTTCAACAAAACTGTCCATTCTGGAATATCAGTAGTGCTAGTGTTGAGGAACTCTACTCCAGAGAAACTTTCTACCATTCAGTACGTAGTGCGCTAATGCCTAAGTAACAATTCACATAGAGAAAATTGGAGTGATAACTAATTATTATTCTGAATAGACTCGATTCTGAACATTTAATTTACAGACAATTTTCCAGGAGCACATTTGTTGTTGGAAATGAGATATAGCTGCACAAACTTAAACTGAATAAACAACAAGAAGGAAACCCCGTGACTTGACCATCTGGAAGGGAAGTGCTTGTCTAGTGCCTGGGCTGGCATTTTGCCTAAATTAAGAACTCAATAAATACCTGGTGAATGAGTTTTTTAAAAAACTCAATTAGTTCTTCAAAACATAGAAGGACGGGCCTTCCTGAAAATGTCCATAGTTTCTTTTGAATAAAGATCTAAAACATCCAACTGCAGAAAAACTCCTTCCTAAAGAAACTAGATTTTCATCTTGCACTCATTTAAAATAAAATTAAGTGTTTAAAAGTCCTTAGGTTGAAATAGAAGGTAGCAGCACCACGGCATCCAGACCGTTTCTAGTTACAGATCAGCTCTGTTTCAGAGAAAGACACAGACTGTTTCCAGATACAGAAATATGTGCGTGACCTTCAGAAGGATGTTCCAAAGGAGATTTCTCCAGTCTCCAAGCTCTGCTGTGGGACCCTCTTTTCTCCACCAATAGCAAGAACAGAGTCTTAATTAGCTCCATAGTAGCCTGGGGAAACAAAGATGTTTCCCACCCACTAATTAGGGCTGTCAGGTAACCCATCTGACCCCCGAGACGCCAAGAACATGCTTAATGAACTGTTTGGTCACACTTCCTGCCACTCTGACTCAGGGATGCAAACTCATCAGCCGCTTATCCATGGTGTCTAACCTTTTAGATTTTTTTCTGGTCATGAATTTTGAGGAGTACATGGGAAAAGAGAAAGCCAGAGAAACAGTATTAACGAGATCCAGAAAGACTCAGAACCAGAGGGACCAGCAATGCAAAGACAGCGGATTGGGGGTAGGTGTTTTCAGCCTTTCAGTGAAGTTCTCTCTCTCACACATAAACACCAAGAGTGAACGTCACTAAGCAACGATATCAGGAATCTAGGTAGATGGTCACAGATCTAAAAACCACCCAGGTCACTTTCTTGGTCATCTTACTTACACAATTAGTTCCAAGTAGCATAACTCGCTTTTCTTTATTATAATGGCTTTTAAAAGATAATGAGAAATAAAAGTAGAATTAAATATTCAGATGATAAGGTGGAAAACAAAAGTTAAAGACGTAACAACCTCTGCCCCGTTCCCTCTCATCCTAATCTATTCTTCACCCGTGATTCAGAACAAAAGCATACTAATGTTTCTTCCTATCAGGGATGATATTAGTAATATCTTGTTTCTGGTAGTTTTATCTTTATTTGGAAATAAAACTGTGACTTCTTGAGAAAAGTTAAGAGCAAGCTAAAGATGAAAAATACATATATTAAGAAAATTCTTAATATAAAGTATTATATAATACTTTATATTATTAATACTATAATATATAAAATGTATTCTTGTGCTATAATTAGGGGAGGGGAGAGGATGGGTAGAGGGAGGACAATTAGTGGGATCACACCTATGGTGCATCTTAGCAGGGTACTGGTGAAACTTGTTAAATGTAGAGTATCAATGTCTTTATATAGTGATCAAGAAAATGCCATGAAGGCTATCTCTAACAGTACGATCAAAATATTTCTGATTGTATATGAAGCAC